>CAIGRT010224015.1:0-14840 GCA_903798405.1 Fraxinus platypoda | reverse complement strand
AGAATGAAACAGATTGAATCCGTCGACACGTGTTCAACTTCGATAATTGTTGATTGTCTTCTCAAATTCCATATTGGTAAGTCGAATTCTATTTCGATTTCATGAGTATGAAACGGTATGTATTTATTTGAATATAATATGCACATTATCGGTGTTATATCTCCTACAGAATGTGGTTACGAAAAAGAGAGAAAAATATATTTTAAAAAAAAATGAGAATCAAACAAGGATTGAGAGCAAGCTACCATTGGATACTAAAGCATTGAAAATGTGTTGATCAATGTTGTAGTCGTGGCATGCCATTTCCATTCTCCGGTTTTTTCTTTTTCTTGAAATCTCCACTGTGGGATGTAATAAAACTGATAGTTTCGACTAATCTAGAAACTCTTGGAAAGCAATTTTTATAATATATATTATTGGAAATCTATGTAGTAAATTTTATATAAATAAGCCGACAATGCAACAACAATTCAATAATTTTATTTAAATATAAACTGTTATTCACGATGTTTTAATACTTTTAGTATTATTTTTCTATTAATTTGATTGCGCAACCACAGAAGTACGATAATTTTCTTTATAGTTTTTCAACCGATGAATTATAATTTAAAGACAATATTAACCATTCACCACTCTACAATGAAATACAAAAAGACAAAAATCATTAAAATAGAAAATTATAAAAAGAGAGAACAAAAAAAAAAAAAGCTTTATAAATGGAATGGGCTGGGGGCACCGGACTAAAACCGGTCTAGTCCCTCCTCCACCTGCCCCCTGCAAATACCTTAAATTATTACTCAAGTCGCAACTTGCAATTCCTCAAAAGATCAAACATGCCACTGATTTACTTTGTATACATACACACAAGTTGTAACGATCCATTTTTTTTTTAATTTTTATACTTAATTATTCAAATCAGACGAGTCTCAATCGAAATCAAGTAGAATTTTCTTTAAGTTAACGTCCGAGTTAGCAAAAATGAAATAGAATGATTAAACATACGTTTATGTAGCCATCTTTAACAAGCTATTTTAAGTCATGTCGATTAATGGGGTTTCATTCAAAATAAGCGTCATATAGTTGTTCACGATTCGTCGAAACGATACCTTGAACCAATCATGAAAATCGAGAAATATTGCACGAAAATAAGCCAATAGAGGTGACGATCGCGAATTAGATTTATTAAATCGTGCAATCATTGTTAACTCCCTATTGCAATCTCATCGTTTATCGGTATGCAAATTGAAAGGCGCATTATGATGTTTGCCACAAGTACTTCGAAACAGTACCAAGATTTTTTTATTTTTTAAATTTGAAAATTGCAATTCAAAATTAACCTACAAATCAAATCGATAAAATGGGCCAATTTAAACAGAGACATTGATATCACGTTATTCATAGAAAGCAGGTGAAATGTCATAATTGTCAATACACATTCATACATTCTTCAATTTCTTTGTCGAAAATCGAGGATTCACCTTAACTGTCATTACCCAAATCCATTAGTTCGTCACTTTTTCGTCAAATATTGGAGGTCTTCAATGACTGAAATCCGAAGATTTTTTAACTTCTCAATAAAAAATTTGGCACAATATCGGCCCTCATCCAAATCTATGTCCATCGACTTCTTTGGATCGAAAAGAAGGAAAATGTTATCATCATACGTCATAACTATTATCATTGAATTCAACGAACACTATTAGGAATGAACTTCGTTGTGATATAACTCATGTAGCGGGAAAGCGATAAATACGTTGATTCACAAGGAATACCGTAAAATATTCGTTGATTCTTTGCATGAATATTGAATATTCGATTTGATCAACAAATTATTGATTCATGCCCGAATACTATTTTAGATTAAAAATCGGATAAAATTTCAACAATTAATATTTCGATTAAAAAATCAATTAACTGCCATTAGGACTTTTAATTTTTGTTATTATCTAGATATTAGCTTTTAATTAGGATAAATCATTAATTAGAGTTAATCATTTGTTAGGATTAGTCGTTAATTATATTTTTTAGTTGTTATAAATATGGGTTGTACTCTTGAAAATGAAGTCTTTTTTTTTTTTCACAAATTTTTGATTTTTGATACTTAAAATCAAAGAGTTTAAATTTCTTGTATTCGTGTGAATGAAAGAGTTTTGACACCTAAAATTCTGATATTCTTTGGAATTTAACGAAACTTCGACAACGTGATCTTTCATTATTTTTATCATTTTTGAAAGCGAGAGCACTGACTAAAAAAATAAAAACTCAATTTTCATCAAATACTAAAAAAAGGTTGTAAAAGACATTATTAAATCAGTTTTGCTTAGTGTACATCAAGTTTGACATTGTGTAAGTTGATAACTTTTTATATACATTAATTTTAAAAACATTCTTTCCGATCAATGGTCGAATATCCTACACATGAGGGAATGTCATCCAAGATGTCAATCATGAATGTATAAATAGCTTAATTGTTATTAAATAAGGTAACTAATGTTGTCACAAGATTCTCTTCATTAGTTTAATTTAATTTTGTACATTGATGCATTAAATAAACGTGTTAGATATAAAATATCCTATCCAAATTAAATAACTGCAGAAAACAAGATGCGGTACACCTCATTTTCTTCTTAAATCCGTAGTTTTCTTTTCTTGTACTACGTAGTATAGGCCCCACCATCTAGTCTTTCGGGCAATTCAAATACTTTATGCTTTAAATAGTCCACTTTTAAATTATGTTTCGAGACTTTTCAAATTAACATATTAAAATAGAGAGTCACATTTACTCTCTATAATTAAATGCATTCAAAATATTTCAATTTTCAATATTCCATACGTTGACCCAATAAATAGTTTACATAAATATGATGAAGGGAAATAATATAATAATCTAGGATGCTACACGTACAGGGGCCGCGTCGGCCTTGTACGTGGACAGATGTCCCCCTGTGATGGGGGTAGAGTGTTTTTGTATAATAATTTGGTAGGAAATTAGTGAAAATAAAAGATAGAGAAATATAATAAATATATGTTAGGAGTAGTAAAATTAAGCGTTATAGATAAAAAGATTGTTGAAATATTTAGAAATTTTTTTCTGTCTGGATATGTAGATACTCTTCAAATTGTAAAATATATATTTTAAAAATAGAGAGTATCTTGAAGATGGTCTAAGAATTTGATTTCTCTTTGTTTGTAGAAATTTTTAACAGCTGTAACCTAATACGAAATTTTTTTGTAGCAAAAGTCAGAGTTCAATATGTTTAAGAATTCATAAACTAGGAAAAGTCAGATATCCATATCTTTAAGAATCACAGACTAAGGATAGATAATCTTACGGGCAGTTCTTGCGTGCGGTTTTCATCTTCTTTCCTCGAATATTCCAACTACGTACCAATCACATCTTCAAGACTATTCTTCCAAAATAGTAGTATATATAATCTACGCTATCCTACATTTGTAGGTGAATTTCTCTCTTTGACTCTGTCCTTGATTAATATTTCATTTTTAGCTAGCAATGGAGGGCCAAAGCAGCCAAAGCAACGTCGATCCTCTGCATAATCATGAAATCCGTATCGCAACCCCTCGAGGCCCAACTCCAACCAAGGTCCATCGCTCTGATTTTCCCAAAAACTTTATCTTTGGTGCTGGAACATCGGCTTATCAGGTGTGTGTACTTAATGCGTAATCTTTGGTATGATTTTAGTTTTTTTTTCTTCGTTAATATTCTCAACGCGCAAATGTACTATTCACCCTATTAAACATACTATTAATATTGATTTGAAGATAATAAGAATTGCTAAAACAATCTTGAGAATGCATGTATATGTGAGAAAGCTCATGCAAATGTAATTTAAATTGCATGTAATCTTGAGAATGAATGCTCAACGCTCATGCATGCACCACTTTCTCTGGTTTTCTCTGGTTTTCTCTGCAGTCTACGGTTTATCTATCGGACATAAATTTAGCAGCCGTATTTTCACACACTACATAATATTATTCAATGCAGCGGTTCACCTACTATATTTTTTTCTTTACCAAGACCAGCGAAAAAATAACTTAATTTGAGTCAAATCTAACGTATAATTCCTTATTTGTGGGCCATACGTATAATATGTATAGATCGAAGGTGCCTGGAATGAAGATGGTCTCTCTCTCTCTCTCTCTTATATGTATGTATGTATGTGTCCATATCTGAGGGATTGTGTTGGGGTGGCAGATAAAATTCAAGATAAAGGCAATGGGCGTTTGGCTATTGATCACTACCATCAGTGGAAGGTACGTTTATTCCAACTTTAACGTTTGATTGGCCCTTTTTTGTAAATTCTAAAATATACGTAAATTAAAAATGGATTTTAATTGTATTTTTGTAACACCGGACACCATATAGTTAGAACATCCTATACTTAGTTTCCAACGGTTCTAACTGTAATGTGCATATTGATAAGAATTAAGCTAAATGAACATAATACTTGACATATGAGTTGACCAACCTCTCACATTGTATATGGGTCCCGACCTGAATTAAATAATGCCGACCTCCCTCGTGTGTGTGGGGTATCATCTCCTATGTCAAGCATTATGTTCATGTAGCAAAACTCTATTGATAATGTGTTCTAACAATTTTAATTAAGTGCAAAATTAAAATAACAGATTAAAATTTGAAGACAGGTAAACCTATCTTGAATTAAAATAACATATTAAAATGACATATTGATAATGTCTTCTTTTTTTGACTTGTTGTTGAAGTGAAATCAAATATACCTATCTTGATTTTATCACCACTTTCCTATTGTAATCGGCAGCCATCACCACTTGAATCAACATCCTTAATTGACGTCAAGTAGTTTGTTCAATGAATGTGATCAAACATTCAACACATGTTGTTTTGTATTTTCCAAACACTTGATGAAGACGTTTGACTTTGAAAATAATCGACAAACCATCAAATCCGTATGAACTCTTTCAAAATTAGATTTTCAAAACTTCATTTTATTCTTATTCTTATTTAAATTACTTTACTTTAATGTAAAACAATTATCAAAGATGTTAATTAATTCTTACCTAAACAGTAGTCAATAAACACGGTATGAAGATTGGTATGTCAAATAATATACTTATAGATTTTGTTGATTTGTTAATAGACTAAAATAGGGAAAGACGACGTTAATTTTATCTATCCTTAAATTCAGCTAATTAAATAATCTGAAAATATTAAGGATGGAAACTAATTTATTCTACACGAGCTGCAATATTATAATAGGAGGTTGTATCTTGTTAAAAAATTTTAATGTTGTGTCAGTGTGGTGAAAACATCCCAACTCAAGAAACTTCAAGGACAACAATATGTAATAAATTTCAAGCACAGCAATATAAAACCAATAAATTCAACAAACTGCGCCAAAGATTCATATTTTTCCACCAACAGCAATATCATCAAAAAATCTACTACAATTATCCATTAAACAGTTATTCATCAAATAGTTAGAATTCAAATAGTTAGAGCAGAGTTAGAATCTGGAAGTTTGAAAGCAGAGTTAGAACCGACATCCACCAGTTTTTCTTAGACTTTTTGGCACCAGTTTTAGAGGAATCACCACCTGTTTTGCACGAGGCCACAGGTTCTGAAGTATCAGCAGTTTCAGTTTGACTTAGAGGGGGGTCAAAACCGTGTTCCTCAAGTGGTGTTGTAGTGGAAGCGGTAAGTACCTCTGGTGAAGGAGTATTACTGGAAGCTTCCTCTAGTTGATATTTAGAGGTACCACCTTCCACGCCTCCTTTATGTGCCCATCTCTCAATAACTAAATCTTCTCCAACACTCTGCGATTAAACATAAAATCAAATTTTTTAGAGCAACCTGATTTTTAACAACTCTTGAGTTGTCTCTCAATATCATCTAGACGTCTGATTGATCAGTAAGCAACACGTGGCGCGGAACACTGGGAATTAAGTTTGGCACACATTTCAAATTAGCAAATTTGGTCATGCCCATGGTTGGCATATAAGTGAAAAATATATCTGCTTCCATTGAAGAAACTCCAAGATCAGCCAATAAGTGGTGGATAAGACTGGGATTGGGTGGTTATACTGCTTGGCCTTCCTTGGCCCTTCATATACGATTCTGTCAAAAATCATTTTCACCAAGTCTAGAGCAATTTTGAACCCCACCCAGTTTGTACAAAGCAACAACTCGTTCATGAGATAGGTCAGATCTGTGTGTCAAAGGGTCAATATTGTGGATCGAAATCTTGTGAAAGAACTTGTATTTTGGTAGCAATTTAGAGGCTGGCAGGTTTGTCAACTCTATGAGGCCAATTCATGCCCGTCATCTCTATGGCTACCTCATCATTTGTCAACCTCTCATCAGTAGACTCCCATCACTTCCCCCATTCATAGACAGTCTCTCAACATTGAAGGACCAAAGGTAACTAGTTTGCCCCTGATGTAGGTCTGCCACCTAAATGGATTTCCAACTTTCCAATAGTTTCAGGTATGTTGGAAAAGAACTCTCACTATAGTCTCATTGAACTTTTGCCCAAAAGGTAACAGTTTCACCAATTTGTGGAACCCAACAATTTCATCTAACCCCATTCTTACAAACTCCTCTGTCAATACTTTAAATTCTTCAATGAATTTTCTGTGTGCCGTGAATGAAACATACAAAGTTTTATTTGATTCAAATAGAAAGCAGTAATTATGTGGGTTAATGGAGTGACACCCTCTGGCAAAGATTTCAAACCTGAAAAAATCTAGCTTTGAAGCAAGTCTTAGCACCCTGTATGTACCCCTCGGAGTAGGACGTATGGACTGACTGGTTGGAGTCTCAGAGCCTTTCCCAACCTTTTGCTTTCTTTTCTCCTCCCTAGTGGCTCTTCTCCTAGGTGGAGGGATGGACTTAGATGCGTCATCAGTATTTTTTCTGAAAGGTTCAAATTGAGAACTTGATTTTTTGGGCCTCTGGTTTTGCAGTAGCTTGCACTTCCTCAACAGGATGTCCGTCTGTGGCATGAACTCCCTCTACTAAGTCAGGATTGACCCTCCATTCTTCAGTTGTTCAATTTGTTCTTCATTATCACTAGTCCCATGATACTGGTCTATTCTTTCCTCAGTGTCATCACTCTTAGACATAGTTTCGCTCACTCTCATCACTCTTGTTATCACCAACAGTTAGCTTATGGCATGGGCAGGTGATTGAGTCGTTTGGCTATGTGAGTAGACGAGCTACATTAAGATGACTGTTCTCCTCTGAGGACACATGCTCTGGAGTTTCTGCGGGGGTCCATGGAACATCATTGCCCTTAACATGTATATCCTAGATTGAATGAGCTCAAATATTGGTTGGGCAGCAGCAATGTTGGGCTGATTGCCCATCGCACCGTGCCTCTGCCGGTAGTGGTGCTTTCAGAGGTTTCGCCTTTACCTTTCTTTTCCTTGTTCATCCTAGTTTTCACCATGTTTTCTGTAGAAACTAGATTGAAATGGAGAGTAAATAGATCAAATGCAGAGATAACTTTTGAGAGAAATCAGTAGAAGATGAAGACTATATTTGCCCCAACAGCGTGACTCAAAAATGGAAAAATCCTTAAAATTTAAAAAAATGCACACAGGTAACTGCAATTAAGAAACATGCATGAGTAGTTCTTTAATGGCTGCCCCACTATCTTTAAAGTAACCTTTTCGCCTCCTCAATATTAAATTCAATCACGTGCAAAATAACTCCAAATTTGGTCCAGATTTTATTTCTAAGGTTTGAAAATCAATCTCTCTCTATTTCATGCCAGTGGGATATTGCTGACCTATTTAGATTGTTGATATGAAAATTTGCAAAAATGCCCACACGAAGTTAATCACACAAAAATAGTGAAATTCACAAATAAAATTAACACAATCTTTATATTTTTGGGCAAATAGTTCAAAATTATTAAGATAATCACGAATCTTCTAATTAGATGTCTGCACATAATTAAATTCAATTAATTTCTCATATTAGAGTGCGAGTGTATGATAGATCTATCAAGACTAGTCAATCATCAACCGTACATTAACTAAAGTTGGCACCTGTAGTGACCAAGTCCAAAAGTGTATTTTAAATTAGGCATCATCTGAAATCGTTTTTGTAAATAGAAAAATATGTTTGTGCCAGGCATGAGCATGTATATATTATTTTTTTCGGTATTCCCTTGAATGCTTGTGTTGACTTTAAAAGCACATTCTTTTGAATTCATGGAGTTGACTTTCACACAGCCATCAATGTTGCACTTTTCTCAAGATTTATGTTCATTATTAAGGACGACTTCACATACTTATGGTGATAGCCCTCTTATTCAATGAACTTGCCTGGTAACACAACATCATATCGTAGTATAAAGAGACAGATACTGATCATGTGTCCACATCTAAGTACCTATCATCTTAAATATGACAACCTAGTCAGTAGATGAGCATAATTAGACTAGTCACGTATCCTAAAGGTGCATTTGTTTGATTACAATTTACCATAAGATATACTGAGCACACCAAACTGATTGGATAATTCAATTTCACCCCAATAATTATAAACTAATCAGAAATTCACATCACGTTACATTTGCAAGAAAAATCTCATTATATATACACACACACACGGCAAAATACGCATGCACACAAGATGACTAGGCACGTGGGCCACGACATAGATTGTGTCAGCAATGATGATTTCACTTGCCATTTTTTTAGAGAAAAATTTAGAGAGGAGATTACTCACAATTTTGATGTGTGGAATGAGAAGGAGAATACCTCCTTGTATCACACTTGGAGGGGGGTTTCATTTTTCTTAGTTTATTTTTTATTTAACACAAATTTTGTTACAATAGTCATTAAGGCTTTGTAACCATCTATTCAATATAAATTAAGTAGAAAATCGAAACCAAAAGTTTGTTGTTACAATTCTCATCCACATTTTATTTTCATTTTTATTTTTTTTCCAACAAAAATAGTCACTTACTTTGAAAAGTAAGCCCCTGTTTTACCCTTTTTAAAATTATAATTTATTTTTCTCACTCTTCTTATCAACCACATATTCTCTAATAAAATAATATTATGCGTAAACCAAAAAAAATTTTTTTTTTAACAATAAATTCTTCAAAAAAAAAAATATTATTTCAAAAATTGTTATCAAAATAACACTTCAAAGCATGTAACTTATTTTTAATTTTAAGCTAGAAGGAAAAAGATTTACCATAAATTTATTTATAAGCAAGGATGGAGGTTCAAGAGGCAGACTTACGATGAAAATCATAACTCCACTGTCCCTTACGATGAAAATCATAGCTACACTACTGCTTATAAGTTAACATGTTAAGCTTAGCCAAACATGATAAAAGGAAAACTCGAATATAACCTTTTTCCTTTTAATTTCATTGAATTTCAATGAGAAGTCTGTCCTTTATTAATTTCGAATATTCCAGTTTTAGTTGTTGTTTACCACAATAACAAGAAAACTTCAGGAGAAATTCTTTGTACTCATTTTCAATAATGCTGCAGGAAGATGTGGCTTTGATAAAGAAAGTAGGTTTGGATTCTTATAGATTTTCAATTGCGTGGACGAGAATATTGCCAGGTATGTTTGTCCGTGTATATGTAGTGCATCATTTTATGTCAAAAATAATAATCAATTTACTATTTGTGATTTAAATTGGTAATTTAGGAGGAAGATTAAGTGCTGGAGTGAGCAGAGAAGGAATAAACTACTATAATAATCTCATAAACTTACTCCTGGCTGAAGGTGTGTTTATTTATCTATAACAATTGCTGTTTTGTTTCTGTTTGCTTCACAAGTCAAACATTAAAATTACCAGAATTAAAACGATAAAAACTATTTACCTTTGATTCTTGTAAACTTTGTATGCAGACATTACACCTTGTGCAACTATTTTCCACTGGGATGTTCCCCAATGTTTGGAAGACGAGTATGGTGGCTTCTTAAGCCCTCGAATTGTGTAAGTAATCCAATGCTGCGTAACTAGGCACATTTATTTGGGAGTTTTCAATAAAAGAAAGCAAATTCAAAAATAAGGACATTTATTCAGAAAGAATATTGAGGATACCCCTTTTGAGAAATTGGATTTCTATATTATCAAGTTCAGGCCTTGTACGAAAATTGAGCCCCTGTATGGTGCTCATATTTAAAAAAAAAAATAGCAAAAAAAAAGAGTTTTGAATAATATTTTTAGCAAGATGTGTGGTTAAAAAGTATGAAAAAGTTTTGGGTTTACGTGCAGAATATTTTATTGTGTTTGTTAGAATTTCGACAAGAATTATATATGGTTTGATACCACTTGTTAGAAATAGAAAGCGAGATAATATGGCTTAATATGAAGTAGAATAAAATAATATTGTAAGAGGAATGAAAATTTTATTAATAATGGAAAGAAAATACAAAGACTATTGTGTATCTAATAAAATTCTAACTCTCGAAGTCATATGAAAGTCACACAATTCATGGACTATATATAGGATCCAAAATAATATGTTATGGTGGAAAAGAGGATAAAAAAATGAGTCAAAAATAAGGAAAGAAATATTTCCCGAATACCGTTGCTGTTCAAGAGGTAGCCTAGCGCCGCGTGGCGGGCTGACGCTTTCAGTGGTGCTAAGGCGTAGAGTTTTGGGTCCAAAATTCGTTTCTTGGCGCCTAGGCGCTCTATTTGGGCGTCCAAGCGCCCAGTTGCTGCTCCAAACTATAATTATCAACTTTGATCCTTTTTCAATTCATTTTTCAACCAAAACATGATCCAACGTTAGAATTTGGGTCATATATTCAGTAGTGTAAATGTGTGGTTGAAAATGATCTTGTAACAAACAAAGGTTTAAAACAATGGGCACCAAACAGGGTCTCAGTAAACTAATGTTGCAATTAAAAGGTATTTACAATGTGAACCATATTTTGATACTTCTTTGTATATTATAGGGAAGATTTTTCTGATTTTGCTGAGGTTTGCTTCTGGGAATTCGGTGATCGTGTTAAACTTTGGATCACATTGAATGAGCCATGGAGCTTTTCTGTATCCGGATATGCGTTAGGTATTTTTGCACCTGGCCGGGGTCCAACACAAGATGACTCTGTAACAAAAGTTGTCCGTCATAGATGCAACATTCAGAATCCAATTATTTGCAGCGAAGGAGATCCAGGCACAGAACCGTATATTGTTGGACATCATTTGATCCTTTCTCATGCAGCAGCAGTTGATATATACAGGCAAAACTTTCAGGTTGTCATTTTTAACATTATGCAATAAATTCTTTTCATTTTTGAGATTTCGTAATAGTTTATACAAATACATTTGTACAGAAACTTCAAGGAGGCAAGATCGGAATCACGAATGTCACAGAATGGTATGAGCCACTCAATAACACAACAGCTGATAAAGAGGCTGCTTCAAGGGCAGTTGATTTTGCGTTGGGATGGTAAGTTGATCACCCAGTTTCCCTATAATGATTGATCATTCTTATTTACGAGAAGACAGAAAATATAAGTAGCAATAACATGTTGTCGAGCAGCCGAAGTGCATAATTACCTACCTGATTGAGCAATATTCACAATAAGGGGCTGGCTTTTGCTACTTATTATTTTAGAACTCTTTTAATTAGATCTTTTAGTTAGGATTCTTTCGTCATTTAGACATTAGAGTTACTTCATAAGATTTGCTATTTATGTACAGTTAGGACTTTGTTATTTCTTGGTTGTTTTATGTATAAAAAATTGCGATATACTTAATCGTTTCAAATTATTCAGTATTCATAGATTCTCAACGAATACTTGATGTCCAAATCCTCGATATTCTAGTGAATCAACTAGTTTATTGAGTGTCAAATCATATTCCACATTTGCATTCACTTAGTTATACTCAGTTTGGGGGCGAAGAATAAAGTTATTACACAAGTTGTCAAACTAATGGAGACCCAGTTCCATCAGCCTAATCCAGAGATGGAACGTAGAGCAGCCCAATCAAAGATAGCCAGTGAGACCTACTCCTACTCAGAGCATTAGTACCATTCACAAGAGTCGATGAAAGAGGCTAATTGCAGTACCATGGACCTGGGAGCAGACTAGATAGGATACTTCATATGAAGCGGATTCCCCGGTGTCTGTGTATGCATCTTCGGATTCGGCCCCCTATTATTTACACACCTCCGTCCAATAGCCATCTCTAAGGGCAAAGCGCTTTTTTTCTATTTGCCGACAAGTTTATCATGAAGCCTAAGTACTTAATTAGTTTGGGGGTGGGGAGAAAACTTGAATTCGATTAAAAACTCTATTTAGTTGGTTAGTCTTTTGTGCTTGATTTTATGAAAGTTTAGTAATCAATCATGTTGAATCAAGTTTAGTAATCGATTCTGTAAAACGGCTCCTAATTTAGAATTTTTCTTCCTGGTCACAAGTCTCAATCATGTTTCTGTGCTTTTTCAGGTTTGTAGCGCCCGTGGTTACTGGCGATTACCCTCCAGTTATGAGACAATTAGTAGGAGATCGCCTTCCCAAATTTACACCAGAACAGGTTACTCTGGTGAAGGGATCCTATGACTTTTTAGGAATAAACTATTACACTACTCATTATGCAGCCAATTCACCCAAGACACCTGGTGCAAAACCAAGTTACCTTACCGATCAGGAAGCTCAAACATCAAGTAAGTATAAGATCTTTTTCATGTAAATGATAACATCATAGACTTTCTATGTCATTACACTCTTGTAATATGGTTCTCACTCTCTCAATACTTTGCAGCTGAACGTAATGGGACGCCGATTGGTGAAAAAGTACGTTTTTCACTTTGCCCTTGCCTCAGAAATAAACAAGAAATAGATGAGATAATCCCAACATTTTATGCTTCAACATTTTTATACGTAGGAGAGATTTCAATGATTTGTTCGAGTGCATTATTGTGTAAAAATAGGATTCTCGATGAATTATATTACTAACTTTGCCATAACATTATAATGCTTGTAAACATGTTTCTAATATAATTTTAATGTTCTTGATTTTGTCAGGCTGGTTCGAGTTGGTTGTTCATTTATCCAGAAGGACTTTACAAGCTCTTGGTTCATTTGAAAGAAAGATACAATAATCCCATCATTTACATCACCGAGAATGGTAAATTCATGGCTTATTGTTAAGACTTTTTTCTACAGCAAAACAATTTTTACTCTTTATCAATACTAATTAATGGATGATTTTTGTGCAGGAGTGAACGAATTGAACGATAAAACAACAGTTTCAGAAGCTCGATTTGATGATTTGAGGGTTAGAACTCACCACGACCACCTTGTCCAAATTAAAAGAGCGTTGGAGTAAGTCATCATTCTATAACTATTGAATCAACCCAAATAGTGAGTTGTGAAATTAATTGACTATTCTCATAACAAAATGAATGCTCACAATTTCACTTTCATCATCAGCCGTGGTGTTCGTGTGAAGGCTTATTATTTATGGTCAATGTTCGACAATTTTGAATGGGCTGATGGGTACACCGTTAGATTTGGCATTATGCATGTAGATTTTGAGAATAATCAGTTGAAAAGGTTCCCGAAAAGCTCTGCTGTATGGTGGACAAATTTCTTGAACGTTAAGAAGGTCAAGAAGCAGGTCAAGAACAAGAACAAGAAACGCTACATTTTGTTCTAAAATGCTATGTTGAATAATGCATATATTGATGCATTCTTACAAATAAGATCGATTCGTCGTCATTGCTAATTAAGGATTGTTATATAAAAAATTTATTTGTAAATGAAAACATTGAACAATATTTATGTTTACAGAAGTGTAAGAACATCTTCAAAAGATTCTTTAAATACAATATACTCTCAATTTTATCCTTGATCAACTACCACTCTTGTTGCAAATTATTGAGCTGTTGACTGCCATTTTCATTTTTCGTGTGTATCTATATGTGTCGTCCTCAATTATATACCATAATGTTCACAACTATACGTGGACACATATATACACCAGCCATCTTTGCTGTTTCACGGGTGCTAATGTATATGTTGTCACCAATTGTAAGACCATAGGTTGTGGTGTATATATTTGATAATGATATACTTGGGACTTAATCTATGCTGAACACCGACACATCAATTAATTAATAAATAAATTTATATATATCCAAAAAATAAAATTATTTATCAAATAATTGATTTGACATATCATTGGTGCTTAATATAAGTTAAGCACTGGTCTTCGGTATGTATAAATTCAATAGTAGATAAATTTATGGT
Organism: Fraxinus platypoda; assembly: GCA_903798405.1. NCBI lineage: Eukaryota > Viridiplantae > Streptophyta > Magnoliopsida > Lamiales > Oleaceae > Fraxinus > Fraxinus platypoda. The sequence continues at coordinate 592 of CAIGRT010224015.1, read as the reverse complement.
GAGCCTCAACATTTGAATAAGTTTAAAATTTACAAATTGATTTATTTTACAAGTCGTCGATACTTAATATAAAATGAGCATCCACTACAACCAATTTAGTTTCTATGGCATGCATCGTATCGTAAAAAGTTCTTTACGACGTACGACTGGATGCTATATAAAGTAATGTCGTAAAAAGTGACACTTAATTATGACATGCAAATGAACGCCATAAATAGTATATCACTTTTTACGACATGCATTAAGGAACGTCGTAAATGTCAATTTAATTATTTTTAAAAATTGTTTATTTATTTTATTACTTGTAAACCTATAATAATTACAAATCAAAATTATACACATAATCCATATATAATAAGGTTTTCCATAGTTTCGATAAATAAAAACATTTGAGTATGGTTCAATAAAATATGTCAAAATGTAGAATCCATTTAAATAATTCTAAGAACATCATTAGCTTACTCAAAAAGTTAGATACCAATATGTCAAAATTGTAGACTACTACAAAAAATTGATTAAGACGTTACAAAATATTTGATCCATATCGAAGTTTACTTCTTCGACCAACAATTTAGGGCCTGTTCTCTTTGCT
>CAIGRT010224011.1:0-11553 GCA_903798405.1 Fraxinus platypoda | reverse complement strand
GATGAACAGTCCTTCCATGTGCAATTCCACAATTGAGAGAGTGTGTTACGAGAACCAAGGTGAAGAATGTGGGCTTATTTGGGCTTAAGTGGTTCTCCTAACACTTTATTGGGCCGGTACATTTCTATTGATACTTACCCATTACTATTGTTGCTTAAGTGACACTCACTTATTGGTGGCATTAGTATGACCCGGATTGTGTGTTTGTTTGGAACCATTTTCGATGCTTAGATTTAATCCATGGTTGGGATTAAATCTTACCTTTGATATTTTTACTTGGGTCTTGGCAATTGAAAACTTCTTCCTTCTCTTTCGAAGCTGCCCGTTTTCTCTCTATAGAAACCCTTCTTCTTCCTCCTTTGCTGCACCCTAAAATTGACCTTGGTAACCTGTTGGTGGGAGATATACCTGTGTAGACTTAGGCCTAAAATAGTGGCTAAGTGCTGGTTCGTTCTCGTGGGTTTAGGTCAGATTTTAGGGTTGTTCTTGGCTGCTATGGTAGATCCCTGGGACCGATGACCTTAGTCAAGTGTTGAGTGTCCTTGGCTGGTTCTAATCTCTCTCTAGACGGCGATTTGCAAGGCATGGAGGCTGTTCCTGAGCGTAAACACTTCGGCCAGTGAGGAAGGGAAGAAGCACAGAAAGGGAAGTAGCGTTCTGTCCCCTTTTTTGTCTCGTTTATGCTTTCGGTTTTTCAGTTCCTATGTATTCATCTGATTTCTACAATATATATATATATATATATGTCAATGTATGCTGGAGACTGTGTGATTACTAAACTCTGTTGATACATTATGCCGAGGGTATTGAACTCTGTCATTCTCATTTAGAGTCTGTTAGAACTCTGTTATTGCATGATTAAGTCTGATGAACTTTGTTTAGCTGGTCTTGAGCTACTGAATGCTGTGACTTTGAGTTTATATTATGCTATTGATTCCCAACAAGATACATATTATAAATCTGATCATATTAAACCGCAATGTGCTACATGGAGTTAGAAGTTCAGAAATGATCACCCTTTTTTCTGTTAAAGATATCTGTGCATTAATTCAATATCTAAGATTCATAATTCGTGCTGATTTGTCACTATCAATTACTAGGAGAACAAAGATTGTTTTGGAGAGTTGTGTAAGAAATGAACACCATAGTACGCTCTTTTGATGGTAAAAGTCAGCAACAAGGAGTGAAAAGAAACTGTATTTACCAAGGCAGAACATACTATGAATGAACTTGTGTTTCTGCTCACTAGCATATGTACTCTTCAAACAAGAGTCGAGAAACATTTAAAATTTAGAGCTATAGCATTTTTGACACGTTGAAGATGATGTTTAGTATTCCAAAACATCTCAAGCAGTTCATAAAAAGCTAGCACAGAATTTGTACTGAGTTCAACATCCTGTCAGATTTCATAGGTAATGTGTTTCATGAAAAATAGCTAGTGGTCACATAGTTTTATTAATTAAGAACTGTATGATAACATTTGTCATTTGATGCTTTAATCGCTTATAAGTAGAAATTAGTCAAATGTAAATCTTAAGAAAGTGCTACTTAAGTAATTAATGAGCTATTAAAATAGAATGTTTCTAAATTGAATACATGTGATTATAAAGAAATCAATGTTGAAGAAGATGGGCAAATTTATCATGTCCTTTTTTACACAACTTAAAAAAACAACGTATTTACATGTCGAAAAATGCAAGCCATATTCAAATCTTGCACGGATTTGGTGCTTTAAATCTGGAAAATCCCAGCAGAGGTCATTGTAGGCTGAGACTGGAAATGAGGCTTCCGTGGTTTAAGCAAGGGATCTTGCAAAATCCCCATCGAGGACTCATTTGCCTCACGCATATATCTAGAAACTATGTCCAAAGACTCTAGCCTTTTTCTCAGTTCTTCGCGCTGCAATCTCAATATTCTGTTCTCTGATTCAGTGCTCTCGTAAAGTGGTGTAATTTCGTTGATCTTATGAATCATTTCACTGTGTTTGTTCGTGAAATACATGATCTGATCGTTCAGGTCTTTAACATGCTGCTCCCGCTTCATCCTTGACCGTTTAGCTGATTCACGGTTTGATATCATTCTCTTCCTCTTCTTTTCATCTATCATATCTTCAGAACTAGAGTTACTAAACTTATTCCTTGGCGACATTTTCCCTACAATTGTTCTACTTTAAAGAAATATTAGAATTTGTGTAACTTTCGTGCCTATGAATCACAACACACTAGAGACTCAAGAAAAAACGTAGAACCAATACAGAAAAACAACAGAGAATGATTGTGCAAGTCTAATTCTATGCAGAAAGATAATTATACTCATATCATGACTAAAACATGCATATATGAGAAATTAAGATGAGTTGAAGAAAGATGAAGGGTATTGAGAATTATCCATTGCAATATATATAAAGATTTTGAGAAGTCTAAAAGATAAAGGAATCTTCATTTGGGTGTGACTGGTAAGAATTGGTGGGCAGATATGGATATTTAGTTCATGCAATACTATATTAAACTTGGATAAACTTTTCAACAAAAGCAAAACCACATGTGTCATTCTTGACTGGAGAAAGATAATGGTTTCATTATTCTCTTACTTATGTGTTTATTAGTTACACGTGCCTACAATGTTTCAACTACACACGTTGACGTGTCTTAAAGCTTAGTTTGTTAAGTTTTGGGGTATATGAGATATGATGCTCTGAACATTGTAAGATCATACTCGACTATATACAAGTTCAAGTATAGACGAGAGACTAAAAAGAGAAAAGTAAAGGTAACAAACAAGATTAGATCTAATATTGTAAAGATATTCTTTTTTGTCATTAAATTAAGCATTTATACAATTTGGCAACCACAGATTCAAAAGTAGCGTTCCACTTAAAGTTGCATTGTCTCGCTAATATTTATTTATTTTTCTTCTTGCCGTATATGCCTACACATCAATTTAATTTATCAAAATATCAATGGTTCTTAATTTTCTTTTTTCATTGAATATGGTCCTACATGCAAGTTTGGATCACTACTTGTTGACCTAATGCTTTTCCCATATTCTTCTGTTTTTCCCAACTCGATATTATCCATCTGTTGAGAGCATTAAAGCAAAAAGTTTAACTTACCAAATAATTGATTAGTAGATTTTTCAATTGTTAAGAGGACTTTTGTTACGTAACTCTAGCAAACCAAGCGAGCTCTTTAATCTAATGAAAAATTTTTTTTTTTTTTTTTTTTAAACGACAAAGCACTATGAAATCTAATAAATTAGCTCTAACCAATATAATCAAGCAGGGTGTTTGATGGACTTTCTTGGCCTAACTAAACTGATTAAAATAGAATATTTATTTATTGTACATATATCAGAAAGCAACACTTGTGTATTCAGACTGCATGCATATATTATTCAGCACTATGAAAATATTCAAGAAAAATATTATCTTTTGGACGTTGATTTAATTATTATTGGGTGGCCGCAATTCAACTTTATGAACAAGAAGATGAAGAAGATCATGATGATGATGATGATGATTTACTATATTATATTGTTGGCTGCTATTGTCTTTTAATCTGTTGGTTTAAAGATCAATTTGAATTGATTGGCTCAAATGCTATGCTCTGAAGTAGGATTGAGGCGCACAAGCCAATGTTACAATGAACTTGCACTTTGCCCATGGATTCGAAAATATGTTGATAGTAGTAGCAGATTGATTGAAACAAATGAATTGCTTGTTCAAGTGGTTTAAAATCTTTATGCTGATGAACAGAATCGAATCTCTCTCTTTCAGGCATCGTCTTTCCTCCGAATATGAAAGAAACTAATAGGAACGGGAAATGATAGAATAACTCGATGTCCATTGTCGACTGGCCGGTCTATTAGGAATTATATATATTGCCACTTATCAAAAAGAAATGTCAAATTGCTCCCAACATCGAATCTTCAATCATTACTTGAGAATTCAAAGCCCCATCTGTAGGCACAAGATGCCCCGCATTCATAACCACGAAAAGGCTCATATTTTCCCATTTCTGCACATAGCCAGCTAGCTGCCTACTAACTCTCCATACTTTCCTCTCCGCCTCCAAAAACTTCTCTATTCCTATCCACTTCATCTTCTTCATCCAAGCCTCGGTCAACACTACGCCATCTTTCAAATCACAGTCCATGATAGAGCAAAACTTTCGTATTCTTAACCAACAACGCCAACATATACCTAACACTCTTCATCACATCATCATGCAACGCTGCACCCACCACGTCACTGCGCACCTTGTAAACCATGTTTCCATCGACTCCAAATGCCTTTTTTGCTTCCAGTGTCAAAAACACTCCCACTAAATCATATTGGTAAGGCGTTAACCTTCTGAAGTCATATAAAGTGGCTAAACCAGACATGTTTGCCAATGTGTTCAAGACTAGTTCTTGCACTTGCTGCCTCGCTCCAATTACCGTTTCTAGTTAATCCAACAGCATCAGATTGAAGTTTCTCCAAAAGGGTCTTTTGCTTTTCATTGATCAGACCTATATCGTAAGCATTTATAGCAGGAGTAGCCACTTGAATCTCTGGATCAGTCAATCCATTTCCTATAGCAAGTTAGCAACACCACCCAAATTCACCCCTCTCCATCCGCAACTGGGCACTCTTCTTTAGTATATAATATCCAAGTGCTGGAAGATATTTTCCAGCATAACTCTCACCAGTTATATAAATTGGCCTGGTTTTGAACAATTCGTCCAAGGCAACAAATTTCTTAATTGCAATAATAAGGTGCTTAGCAACATCATGTTGGTTTCTTGGAATTTCTTTAGGCGAAGCAGCTAAACTAAATCCAGTTCCAATATGACTACCAAGAAAAAAGCAAGCCAATGATTCAATTCCAAGAACCTTTATTGGCTTCAAGTGAGAGCTGTGGAGACGCGCCATGGGCCGAGCTCGTATAAGTTGGCTAACCGAAAGGAGCAGCCAGGGCCACCTTGGAGCCGAATGACGATTGGTAATTGGGAGAGTGGTGTCTTCTGATGGGAATTTTGGGATTCATAAAATAAAATGCGTCGAAAATGGCAGAACCAGAGGCGAATTCACTGAAAGGTAGCCTGAATTGGTGACCGGTGCGGTGGGCCTCTTTGGCGTAGGAAGCGGCGGCGGCAGACTGGCGGTGTGGAGTGGAGGGAGTGGAAGACGATAGTGAGGAAGAGGAGTTTAAGGAATGGTTTTAGAGATTCCATTAGTTAGGCTCTGTTTTTCGAGCCTCTGACATGTCTCCTCTCAGAAATAACCTCCTCTTTGTTAGATTCCTTCAATGATTTGTTGGCATTAACAATGGGTTCCAATAAACAAGGTTTATACTTTAATCTCATCTGCAATTAAAAGGGAAAAAAATATTAAATTGTCTTGTAATGGCCACTGCAACCAAGGGAAGAAACAAAATGTACGCAATTGTAATGTGTATGCACAACGAAAATTATTTGCATTGATCACCCAGTAAAAATAACATAGAAGTCTCTGTTTAACCATTAACACCGTTATTCACTTTCACTCTTCAATACCAAGAAAAAAATTAACGCCACAACAATTACTCCCTTAACATATTATACTAAAATATACAGATCTTAAATACAAAAACATTTGAAAACAAAATTTGGCCTAAATGTTCCTCAACCTCTCTTGGTCACACAAAATTGTCTAATAAAGAAACAATATCTATACAGAATATCAGAGAGTTCGCATTAACCATAGTTATTGAATGTTTTACAGACAATTACTCCGCCTAAAATGGCAGGAAAACTAAATTAGGGAAACCTACAGGTAATTCTCTGCATTGCTACAGCGCTGTACAGTATCCTTCCAGTATCAAGGGGTAATAATCATTTGAAATACCCCTCCGCATCCTTGCCCATTCCTTTTGGTCAAGCTCTCTACTGAAAGTTGAGATAATCATGGTCAATGCTTACACAGCAGAAGTGCTAGCTAGTGAATTACACAGATGCCGTTCCAGAAATAACTCTCAGGATCCATTCACAGCCATTTCCGGTGAGGGCTTGGGTGGTAGCAATGAACAGTCATCAACCCTCTGCCTATTATCTGGGTAATCATGCAAGCTATCAGAAAAGCTTCTGGGAGAAGCAGCTTCATCTTTTGCATGGGTTTCTGTATCTGTATTTCTATTATCATCAGACGACCTTATAGATCCCTTCACATCGCAATTTCGTTCGATAGTGTTCCTGTTTGCATCCAACTGGGGACCGTCAATTCCAGCACCAATTGATTTCTTACTTGGTAGTACAGCCTGACTTAGGGTAGAGCACAAGGCAGCAAATACACCCTCTCTTGGCTTTGTGCCTCTTGGTGACTGCAGCAACCTTTTCGGCTCAGTCTCCTCTAAAACTAATTTGCGTTTTAACCGGAACTCCGCCAGTCCCTCATCTTCCTCAGATATATCAGACAGTTTTTTAGGGGGAGGCTTGTAATCCTCATCATCCTCATCATCTTCGTAGTCAACAAGTCCACTAGACCTTCATAAATAGATGTAAGATTGATTCATAAATACCTAGGATGGTGAAAATTATTATTATTATTTAGTGGAAATTAATACCTCAATGAAGGGTAGTTTGGAGCAGACCCATTAGCCAAGACAGGCTGAGATTGCACTCCGTTAGAGCTGGCCACTGATGCAGAATTTTCTTCATCGCTAATTAAATGCAGAATCGGTCATTATGTGGTATTTGAAACTTAAGATCCACCATTATACATTCCACAACTATTCAAAAAATAAATTGCAGCAGCAAGCAAAAACAAACCTGTCATTAAAGTAGTCTTCTTCTTCTTTCTCCAAAGCTCGCTCATCTGTCCGTTTCCTCTGGTCTAACAAACTAACATTGCTTCTCGTTCCAGCACTCTCTAGGGACTGCAAATTCATCTATCATGATCTAAACACAGAAGTTCAAACGCCATAAAACCTATAAAAGGAAAAAAAAAAATACCTGCTCATATTTAACTTTTAGAGCTTGAATGGTAGACAAGTTCTCCAGTTTGACCAACTGATCCCAGAATGAATCAACTACATATCTAAGTAATATCTTCAAGTTCTCCTGCAAAACACATGTTTCAGGAAACGAAATGGTAAAACATAGCTAGATGCATCTGTTATGCCATCTAAGGGACATCTGAAAGAGATAACCACCTTTCGGATATATTCAAAAAGTTCAAGTACGGCAGAGTTCAATAGATTGTATCGATCCCCATTACCAACGAATGCATCTACAATGGGTTTGAAAAGGTTGTTCTTCACAATGTGATCCATCAGATGCTCATCCTGCAATACATCACCAAACAAACAATGACTTGCATATCCAAAGAAATGGAGAACCAAGCTTATGCCTGCCATAGGACAGCTAGAATGAAAACATAAGGTTTCACAAGAGTTATTTTCATGAAAAAAACACAATTTCAAGGGGAGACGGGGCCAAAGATCATGATCCACATACAAAAATAGCAGGTCAAAATACTTCACATGACCAATGCACCTCATTTCTTAAATGCACATCATTCTTCCTTTGGGTGATCAGATACACAGAGAGAAATATGATAATAATCGATTGGAAAACAATATCCTCGAGGACCATAAATGACATAAAATGCAGCAAATCAGGTAGAGTGAAGAGGGAAGATCTGCCAATTTATAATCAAGTGTGCACCAATTATAGGACAAAAACTTCAAATAGTTCCAAAGAAAGTAATGTCCATTTTAATTTATCCAGAAGAGAACAGTTCAAATGTAAACTTCAGTTTATCTCTCGGATAGAAATCACGAGAGTTTTTATTTTTTCTCAAATTTTTCGTAGAGAGGTAAAGGGTAGAACCAATTCCTACAATTATGAAACCCATATGAGATAAGAGGAATTCTCTAGAGTTTCAAAAAATAAATCAATCAACTTACACTGCGAGAAATAAGAGTCCTCACGAATCTAACAGCAGCAATTACAAGATACTTTTCCGGTCTTCTTGTCAAAAACAAAACTTTATCGATCACTTTGTTAAGTAAAAAATTACATCTGCAGAACAACATGAAGTAAAATTCAAAACAAATTCTGACGCAGCATTTCACAACTAAAAAAAGTCAAATGAAGGGCGCCATGAAAATTACTTTATTCTATAAGGATGGTGCAAAACACAGAAGCATAGAAGATCGCAAATGTTTAATAGTATTTCAGGCTTCACTCCACTTTGATCCCCAGTTCTTCCATCTGAGCTCACATACTTGCTGCCTGTGTGAGCAGCATCATTTGGTGTGCATGATGATGTTATAGCATCAATTAATTGACCGAAGTGCTTCTCGTAGAAAATTTCAACAATAGTCTCTCTCTGCAAGAAAAATAAAATTATCAAATAAATGACAAGGACTGCATATATTTGTAACTATGATAACAAAAAGAATGTCAATAACCTCCTCACATGCAAAGAAAATTATACTTCATTCCAAATATTATGTAAAGCCACATAGATGATCTTAAATCCATATGCTTCTGTAGATATAGTAACCCTAAAATGACCAGCATCTTTTTGCAGTAACATTGAAAACTAAAGCAAAGAAAACTGGAAAAATGACCTATGAACTCAAAACCAAGGGTCTAATACCCATGGGAACATGCAACGAAATAAAAAGGCAAGGATGCACCATGCTCCTTAATAGCCTTTGGTCTCAATTTAGGCCCTATTTGAGCCAAATTATTGTAGAATGAGAATGAAAAATATAGCCGTTATTGGGGCCCACATAAGAGATAGAAATTTTTGAATTTAAATGTTGATGTGATAGATAACGGTCATATTTTTCATTTTAATGAGATAATAATATAGATCAAACGGGGGCTTATTTTGAATTAGAATGAGAATGAAAAATATAGCCGTTATTGGGGCCCACATAAGAGATAGAAAATTTGAATTTAAATGTTGATGTGATGGATAACGATCATATTTTTCATTTTAATGAGATAATAATGTAGATCAAACGGGGCTTAGTTTAATTTGAGTCATGGCCAAACAAGCTTGCTAGTTAGCTGCCACCCCTTTCTCGGGATGTCCATAAAACATGAAACGAAACAAAACAAAACGTGCCTCTCATCGTGAGAGAACTGTGAAGAAAAGATCACAAATTAAACAACAAAGTACAAGCACCTGTGGCGCTGATGTGTATGAATCCAAAAGACTGCGAAGAATTTCAAGAAATTGGCAGTGCATATCATCTCCAAAATCTGTTAGCATATTTTTCACCTGCAAATTAAGGCTTCACTATTTTCAGAATAGAAATATGAGTAATAGCAGTACACATAGCATCCCTCCCTAGACCATGTTCACACACACACACACACACAGAGAGAACCCCAAATTTTTTAAGCAGGCTCCCTTTCAAAGAAGAGAAATGAAGTCATATTAACCAGCTTACAAAAGATACTGTAACTAAAACATCTTATTGCTATCATGATTTCCCCACAAACATAACCATCCGCGCCACATTCTTCCTGCCCCCTAAAAGAAAGGTAGCAAGGTTGCAGAGATAAACTTGAAAAGCTCGGAATATAATTTTCTTGGCCACGGTTTTTCCCATCATGTCATCTATAAGAATATGATCTAAACATAGGAAACACGGGTACTTCCCCCTGCCAAAATGTTCTGCATCGGCCACGTCAGGTACATTGGGAAACACTCGCAAAATATTATAAGTACGCACTAGTACAGACAAGGATTACTTTTTTGGGATCCAAATGTAACTGTAATGAAAAATAGGTTCAACTATAAGAAAAGGCAATAGCAAAGAGAGGGATTGTCTAGGAGTAAAGAACATTTGATGACCTCCATTTTCAAGCCACCTATAATGTGCTTTATTTAAATCCATCAACTGTTCCATTTCCTCCTAATAAATAATCAAATTTGAGAGCACCAACTTAATTCTTAGGTTTTCTTATTCTTAGAACTATCTGTATAACCGAGTTAATTTCTTAATGTTTCCAATTTTACAAATTACAAGAAAAAATCGGATGATATAACTATAAAAGAAAAAATTTCTAATGCAACATCTCTTAGTGTGAGACAAGTCCTACATTTTGGAAGATGATGTTGCATGTTCAGTTCATGTCATGTTTATGCCTGTATCCGTGATAGTGGTAGTGTCCATACCTACACATCTACACATAACGCAAAATTCAAGAGTTTTCCTAACATATCTCATGTCTGCCTCAAGGTAGCACCTAACTCCACTGATACACTAAAGGCAATTTATACACCATTACATGCGGCAATTGATCCGGAAGGCAATAGCTCGGATGTTCCTCTAACACAACAATTTTAACAAAGTAGTATTGAGAATGCTTGCAGCAGGAAAAGAGTATATAGAAGGAAAGACGTGTCCTAATACGAAACATCAAGTTGAAGGGGAGAAAAGCGAGAAGTGCACGTAAAAACTAAAATAGAAGCTAGAATCCAGTATTACTCACCAGAAGTCCAAAGAGAACACCTTCTTGCCTAGTTACATAAGAACGCAAAATACTTGCATCCTGATTCAAAAACAGAATGAGGATCTCTGTCCTGCATCCAATACAGAAAATTATTGTGAATATTTCAAATACTCAGGCCAAGTAAAGGTAAAATCTTTTAACTGTATAAACTTAAATTTTTTGAATTATTTTATTACCCAGTTAACACAAGCTTTTTGTCTTCATTCTGCAAAACATCAGCTATGATGTCAAATATGCCTTCACTGACAAGATCCCTACAAGCATAAAAATACTCCAGTAACAAAGTAAAGAACATAAATAACATCAATTCATGCACACACAACTTTTTTTACATTTCACTTCTCTCACACAGCAAAATTTGAACTTAATGAGCAAGTTAAAAATCAATTTCCAAGTTAGGAAAAGATGTGACTATGCTGTAATACATAATAATTTTTTTACCAAAAAGAGAGCAAAATGGAAGGTACGACTTTAACCTACCTGAATAACCGGAGCTGCTGAACCATCTGCAAGCTCTTACTTAGCGTACAAAACTCATGCAAAAAGTGTACCTATTTCAATCAAAAAATGTGTTGTATGATAAGACAGCAAACAGCCCAACCTCACCCTAAAAATTCTTATGTAACAATAAACAGAGAACAGTGGCAGACACATGGATTAAAATTCATAAAATTATGAATTTATTATTGTCTTTATTTTTATACTTTCTATTTTCGAAAAACTTAATATTATTTTAAGCTTCACTGAAATATTTTGTATTAGAATGTTTATTTGTTGACTTAACACAAGGGTTGTACTATATATAGTGCCAATTCAAGAAAAATGTATATAGAAAATATAAAACAAATTGGACATGAAGTTTCTAAAACCTTTCTCACTTAGTTTTAACTTTTTATGCAAATGTTTCAATAAATAAAATTTATATTCCAAACTCAACAAATGTGCTTGTTGTGTCCTTCATGTGCAGAAATTAAAATGATACAAAATATAGGGCATGCCACATGGCACGTTGGATACATGCCCGAGTTTCACGGGTTACCTTTCTCCTTAGACAGA
>CAIGRT010223998.1:0-17987 GCA_903798405.1 Fraxinus platypoda | reverse complement strand
AAAAAAAAAAAAAAGCAGGTGTATGAAACAGAAGACGCGCCAAATGCCATAATTAAGTTTTAAACACTTATTTGAGAATACTTGACTTTTGATGATTGATTATTAGTCTGTTTTAGTTCTAGATGTAGAAACAATCAAAGAATTGGAGAATCCTTGTTTATTGATGTGTTGACTTATAATTAGTAGACTCCACCTGAACTAGAGAGAGTGATGATAGTAGTGAAAAATTCAACCTTAGATAACAGACCAGGAAAATAGTAAAAAGAATCAGTTTTGTGGTGTGTGAATCATACGAGAGTTGAAATGATATATTTGACCACAGATGGTTGGGAATTGAAGCAACGTGTAAATTTATGATTGTCTACTTAGTTCTTCACGCACACATGTCAGTTTTGCATTGGAAGAGTGAATATTGATTTAGTATTGTAACTTTGAAACAATTTGCAGATTTAATATGGTGACTTCAAACCTTGAGGTAAAAGTTAGATTGTCTAACCAAATATTTTTGCATGCTTGCGTGTTTGTTGTTATTTAAGTTATAGTTTTGTTTGTGGGCAAACAAATGTTTAAGTTTGGGATATTTGTTTGGGAACCTAAATATCAATATTTGGTAGTTATTTTGACAAAATATATCCTAAATTATTATATTTTATGTTATAGAAGTAAAACTCAATGGTTGAACGAGGAACTAAAAGAAATAAAAGAAAAATCAAGGAAAAAAGCAAAGTCCAAAGTTTGAGGACTAAATTGAAAATATTCAATAGTTAATTCGAACAACAAAACGATACTTTAAAGATTGCTATAAGACAATTGGATAGAATTAGAACTCAAAAAAGAATGAAATATGATTAAAATATTATCAAAATCAATTTCTAATCATACAAGTTGTATTCCAGATTTTTAGTCAAAGATTGAGACTTATTTTTGAAATAGTAAACGTCCGAATTGGAAATATTATATTTCTACCAAAGTTGTAGTCATTTGAGTTATATTTCCAACGTACTTTGAATTGCTTTAATGGAATATCGGGAGAGAAATGTATGGCCAAAATACAAACTGCTGTGTAGAAACAAAAAAATTTGCGCGTGAAGACAACTTTCTTTATTCGATTAGAACTCTTTTGAAAACCAATTTGGATGTGATTTTTAATCAATTTTCTACTTCTACAAAATGCCTAACACCAGAATACATATTAGAGGTCTCTCATATACATCTCATACTCCAATATTCATCAATTATTATTATCAAATGAGGAAAATTCATAAGTTTTGTGAGAGAATTGAAGGGGACTTGTAAGAATTCAATCCAGTGAAGACTCAGACTTGTTTTTTGGGCAAAAGAAAGTAAGCGCAAGTGGAGATTTATCAAGAAACCATTAAAGAGATTCAAGATTTCAAGATTCATCTCCATCTTCTCAATTTATAAAAAATTTAGGCTGTCTTTTTACTTAAATATGATTTCTTGTAATTTCGATATGTTAAGCTAGTTTTATACATTGTTAGGATGAGATGAACTATTGTTATGATATTTTTAGTTTTTAATTAATTATTTTGACTTTAATTGATTTGATTTGTGAATGCTTATTATCGTTTTTATTGTTCTTTGCAATTGTTTGATCACCAACTGAATTGTTCGTGGATTTTATTGTTATCGAGAGANTTAGTGGATTTTATTATTATCGAGATAGACAATATGTTTTAAGCACAATATAATAAACACTATAAGATTCGATAGATGATAGAAATATACATCTATACTTTATATGGTTTCAATAGGTGCTCTAACACTTGTTAATGCATTTATTATATTTGCATGTTTTATCGAGAGATAGAATTGTCACATGAGGATAATAGATTTGATCGCTATTGAGAGAGATTTTCAAATAAATTAGAAACATTGACCAATATAAATGATTTCAAATTGTCACTTTAATTGTTACACTAAAAATGGAATAATAAGTAGGATTCGACATCTTAGCAATGCATCTTATATATTTGAAAAATGCATTGACTTACTTTCATTAGTTTAATTGATAATTTAGATATTAGTATAGAAAAAATCACAAAATTTGTTTGCTATTCGATTAAAGTTGAAATTAATTTTAACTCGATCAAACAAGAGTCTCGACACTCTATTCACTACTTTAATACTTGTTCACGATCTCGTTCACTTGCGGGTTTTCAAATGATCAATTTGAAAAAAAAATTAAAAAATTAACCCCTATTTTTGACAGATGTGATCAGTTTGGACACCCTAGGAAAAATTGTCCAAAAGATAGAACAAGTTCGGCTAATTGCTCGACAAAGAGATATTGATATTATTTGGGAATAATATGTTCCTCGTTATGACGTGTGTTTGGCCAACAAGTTGTCATGATAGAGGTTGTATTTTAGTTAGTAGCTCCAGAGATTCGCATACATGCATTGATTTGGTATTAATGCAATATGTGGGGTGAAATCTATGTCGATGGTTGATGAACTCCTGAAGAAGTCATACATGGGGTGTTGTACCATAAAACTACCAGCAGATTTATTTCACATGAGTCAATTTGAGAATTGTTACTTTAAAGAAACTATTCATAATAATTTTCCAAGTGGTTTGACGGAGAGGATAGAAGAGACAGACTGTGTTGTTAAAGATAGTGAGTTTCTCATTTAATTAGAGCATTAGGAAAAATGTTTTAGTTGTTTTATCCAATTGTGTGAAGTTTATTGAGCATTCTAAAGTTAATGCCATAAATAACAGAATCAAAAGAAATGATTGTAATGGCGAAATTTTTTTTTTCTACAAGGTCGATCGATACATAGAAAAAAACAAAGAGAAAATTACAAAAAAAGCAGGTATTTAAAGATTGCATTTTAAAAATCAGTTCAAAATTTTATTTATTCAAAAATCAGATATTATATTAAAACCTAACCCTAATTTATTACTCCACTCCCTCTCGTCTCTCTCTCTCTCTCGCCTCGCCTTGCCTCTCTCTATTCTCTTTCTCTACCTTCCTTCTCTCTACTAGCATCGGCACCGGCTACTGAGAAACTGAGCGTCGCTCGCCTTGGTGTCGCGGCTGCTGTGAGCATCGGTGTGAGTGTCGCTCGCCAAGCGTAGATTTGAGCGACGCTGTGAGCATCAGTGTTTGCGCTCACAACGGAGACTCTAGGCGACGCTGATCTGGGGGATTTTGTGTGTGCAGAAGCCAATTGTGTTGGTGCGATGTGGCGGTGATAATGGTCGTTGGTGGGATTGCGGCGGTGATGATGCTCGTTGGTGCAGGTAGTGGAGGTGGCCGAACTGTGGTTTATGTGCGATGGTGGGGCGGTGTTTTGTGTGGTGGTGGATCTGGCGGTTGTGTGGTAGTGATGTTTTGTGTGGTGGTGGCGTCGCTCAGATTGGCTTATCTTGCAACACCGCTGTAATGGTGGGTAAGGTGATGGTGGGTTTGTGCCGTCGCCGCCAGTTGTAATGAAAAGATCGGAGTGTCCGATTTGTAGTGGGTTCAGCAATCTGAAATTTTCGTCGATTTGGTGTCTGTACCACGGTTGTTGTTGGTCAGATCTGCTTGCGGTGGTGGTGGCACTGTCGGTGTGAGGTGGTATTTGACCAGATGTGGTGTGTGGTGGGTTGACAATGGTGGTAGCAGTCGACGGTGGTGCACGTGGAAGATCTGCAGATCTGGTGATTTTGGTTTTATGTGACTGAAAATATAATATATGACCTTAAAATTCGATAATTTGTGACTAAAAATATAATATGTGACCAACCATTTTTTATCTATGGCTTAAAAATTATATAATCTGTGACCATAAAAAAATCTGTGACCAATTAATTTAGAAATCTGTGACTGTGTGATCTATAAATTTTGATCTGTGACCAACTAATTTTGAAATCTGTGACCAACGAATTAATTGTGACCTATAAAATTTTTGAACTGTGACCGTAAATTGTAAATCTGTGACCAGAACGGTCACCAGAATAGTCGTCGAAATCGGAGCAGTCGCCGGAGAAGAGTGGTGGTCAGAATGGTCGCCGAAATAGTTTCCGGAGCGGTATAGGTGGTGCATGTGAGATGTGTTAATTATATTATATTAGAATTAAATATTTAATAATAAATTGATTTAATAATTTATTATTTCATAAATAAAAAATTAAAAAAAACTTGATTTTTGAATTTTCAAATTATAAACCTGATTTTTGAATTGGTGTAAAGTATACACTTTGGGGGGAGTGTTGGGCTACCGCCTCCCTACCTCCCTATGCACCTGTTTTTGTGCAGTGTTTATCATGTCAATTGTTTCGTTGACTTTGATAGACGAAAGTTAATTCACATGGATAAAATACAAATTTGCAAGTCTATATATAGTTTTGATACAAAACTTGAGTTCATGATTTTGATACATGGGTAAACTTCTTGTAAAATTTTGATAAAGTGAATAAAATTCATGTATCCTTCGCATTATTAAGTTGCCAAATGTATGCCATGTCATTTCCATGTGGCTACGTCGGTTACGACTTCAATTATGGATAATTGCAACAAAAGTCCCAAACCTTCTAAATATTAGCAGATTTTTCCCAAATATTTGATTTGTTGCAATCGTTACCCTTAATATTTCCGAACGTTGCAAGTAAGACCATTTTGGACGATTTCCATCCATTTCTCCGTCAGTTGGCCATAAAATAAAAAAAATAATAAAAAAAAAAAAATTTTGACCACTTTTTACCAAAATAGGGGAGGACAAAATGATAACTTATCCCCACCCCACCCCACCCCACCCCCACGCACAAGCCTAACCCCCAACTCAAAACCAGAAACCTGCCACCGCCATCGACCACCACCACTGTGAACACCAATTCCTTGTTAAATCAAGAACAATCGCTCCAAGAAATAAATAATAAAAAAATGAAAAGCATAAATGGAGCCACCACTCTTCACCACTTTAATCACCACCTTGCCACCTCCAAAACCGTAGGAAAAATATCTTCCACACTGTTGATATCACACCCCAACACAAAATAAAATCTCTTCAGAGAATAAAGAATCACAAAATGTAAGAAATAGCTTGATTGTTTCATTCCTACAAGGACTACCAAATATTCTAAATAAATGCCTGGTTATCTGTTTCCATGTCAAACTTACATTTGCAACAATGCTTACAAATGGTACTACAGTCCTCTATAAGAATTACTTTGAACACCTCTTCTGCACTTGAAGATATATGATGCCAAAAACCCTACTGCACTTCTCCAAAATTTTTGACCACTTACCTTCTCCAAAAAATTATTAATCTCCTGTAGGTGTTGACACCGACGGTTTGTGTTGACTTCGACGATTTCTGCTAGCGCCGATGGTGAGAGATGGATTGCGATTGAAAGATTTTTTGTTTGGGGGTGATTTTGTGGTTAGGATTGGGGGTGAGTGGAGTGCAGTGGAGGGAATGGCGATGGCGATGGTTATTTCATGTATAGAAGAAATACAAATTTATGATTTTGATATAAAATTGAATTCATGTATAGTTGTGGCATATGAGATAAAATTTATGTACGTTGATGCATTTAACCGATGTTCTACCTAAAGTGTGTATATATATATTTCGAGCAATATAAACATTCCTTTCTAGCTTGCCTGCAATTGGGGAAAATCATAATATAATTACTTTAAGTAGGAAAAATATAGGACTGAACTAAAATTGATCTAATATTAAGGAAGTGTAAATTTAGATGTTGCTTGATATAATGACAGTGGTATGTCTTCGTGAGACGATGAAAACACAGTATAAAGTTTTCGAGAATGGAACCTTTACTTCGAAAGTAAAGCAGTTCAATGTTTTACATTTGGATTAAAATTTTGGATTAAGGTCAAACTCAATTAATTACGTAGTAACACTCATGTTCACCCAATTCTTTATAGCACGAAATGTATAATAAGAGCTTTGTTACTATATAGTACTTATTAATGGCATGTTGAGTAAATTACATATTGTCAGATAGTATTGAAAGAACTCGACCTCGCTTCAAATCTATCTATAATATATCAAGTATATATATCGTATGAGTTAAGAATAATTTCATGGATAATATGAGTAAAGAATAATTTCATGGACAATTCATTCAATATATTTAGATTAAAATGACTTTCAACAAGAACAATGCTATTTGTACAATATAAAATAAAAATAAAAGACGAATCAATGAATGTGCAAAATACAATTTCTAAAGAAAATCAAACCAAATCAAGAATTCTAGATATTTTATACATGAAACCATCAGATTCAACTTTAATTATGGAATCAAATTGAACCGTTCTATTGGGTTGGATTCAATTCGATTCCTTCCGTATGACGCCATACCATAATTAAATTTTTCAATATTATCATAATTCCACCAACTATTCCATTCATGGAAACTTGAATCATTTCTTGAATTTGGTGGGTCTATTATGGCGTTGTTAATGCAAATACATTATTATTATTATTATTATTATTATTATTATTATTATTATTGAAAAATGTAAAACTGACAATGCAAGTATAGTCCTCATTTTTCTATGTTACACTATGCTCCTATTTGGTTTGGATAAAAATAATAAATTTGAATAAAAATATGAAAAAATATATAATTTAAAAACTGATAAAATTTATGAATCTTATGAAATGTATAATTTCAAATAAGTTTGCAAACAAAAGAATTTTAAGAAATGAAGGTCAAAAGTGAACTATGATTCTTTTATTCTCAAAGTAATCCATAATATGTAATAACTATATTGTGTGAAGATAGCTTCGTTACACCAATTATATTGAATTTTTTTTTGAAGAAAATTGAAGAGGGGACTCAATTTAGATCAATATATTAGTTCATTGTATCACTTGGGTGTAATTTTTTTTTTTTTGACATTTTTCATAAGCAATATACAATAAATATCTCAAATTAACATTTCTATGAAACTTATTTTTTAAAAAAAAAAAACTCTATGAATAACGTGCACGCAGGACCGCAACAACTAGTACGAGTAAATGCACAAATATCTCACAATCTAAAATAATACAGGACACAACATATAATTAATCTCCATGACTTATTTTATTTTATTTAAAAAAAAAAAAACCATTGTAAAAACCTAATAATAAAAGCACAAATTACATATATATTATTTCCCAATATAAATAGTTCCAAAAGGGAACAAAATGTTTCCAGAAAAGCAAGAGAAGATGTCAAATCACAACGAAGCTGAGAGAACACATTATTGATTTATCAACTCCTCAGCCCTTTGCCCTGGCACCTCTTATATGTAGACAAATACACATGCACAAATTGTAAAAATGTCCATATGATTATGGCAATACGTAGGTAATACTGAAGACCTATACATTAATGACTTGGATCCACAAATGATATGCAGTATTACCCTATTTGACAGATATACAACCCGACAAGAAATGTAGGATCACGAGTCTTGTATGAAATTGTGTTCAAGCAAAGTATAAATCGAAGTTCTTGACCACAAAAGACAGAACCCCCAACCATGCATTAGTACAAGTAATACAGTAATGAAGAGCAGTAGACAACTCACAATTAGACTTACTTAGAACTGAAATTATTCCTAAGCAAATGAAGTAGGGAGATGCTGCCTTGCGTCCTATTCTGGTCAAGTGTAGCCACAATCTTTTCTCTCCTAGCTCCCTGCAAGCGTAGTAGTTTATACATATCATGCAGGAGCTATGGATAAGTAGATGGAGGGCAATGGATAAACATATGGAGAACAACAAATATCTGATGATGAATGTGAATGTGAATTCAAATCAAGAGTCAGATGTATTAGAAGAGAGTTCCCTTTTTTTTTCGAGGGAGGGGTGATGGATTTAGAAAGATTTTTTCTCTTCTCTAGCTTTCTCCAGTTACAAGTCAGCCTACATTTTTCATAGCCGGTCTCAAGCCTCAATAAAGGATGAGGACTGCTATAAATTGATAGCTAGCAATAAAAATCTTGTGATATGAATCCTAGAGTGTGTTTGGGAGAAATTTTAATCCAATTAAAATTGAAAATATAACCGTTATTGGGTCCCACTCGTCTAATAAAAGTCAACAATAACGGCTAGTTTTTCAATTTTAATCCAATTTTAATCTCTACCAAACACACTCCTAATAAGCAATTTGCTGGGGCGTCCTGTAGAAGCAAGGCAGTGCATCGGATCTAGCATTGAACAAAGTGGAATGGTGAAGAAAGATCCATCGCAATCCCTTTATTGGGAATGAGGCTTAGTTTGTTTTTCTTGTAGTTGTATCCAGTTACCGCGGTTGAGCAGAGATTTAAGAAAGCCAACAATTAATTACCGGTATGTTGGACTGATGCCCAATGATTATGTGGCATGCCTAAGATTTCAATGAATCAGAAGAGAATAGGGAGGCCGTCCAAAATTTTGAAATTCACCTTTGGCTTCTCTATTTCATCATTGACATCCAAAATACTAACATCCTTCAACAAGATTGATGAAGCTGGGAGAAGTCTCCTGAATAAAGTGATAAATAGTAAATCATTCAGAGTGAAAAAAAATGGCACTAGAAGAAAAATGTAATCAGTGTCATAACTGGGAAAAGAAAAAAGACTTCTTACGACTCTATCATCACTGACCTTTTTGGTTTGCCTGGATTAAGGGAATTGCAACATAAAGCAAGCCTAGGCTCAACATTTGGCACATTGTCCTTCGGCAAAATAGTGATGGGTGGATTTATCTGTTTCCAAATTGGCCAATAAAAAGGCTTTTAAATCTTGCAAAACAAAACTCTGGAAAATTTCGAGCTTGTATGTACAAGGAATATGATATGATCGTGATCAAAATCTAAAAGCATCAAATTGACCTTGCCATCTTCAACTTGAAAATTTTCTTCCTCCACCGAGAAAGTGCTGTCATCTTTTCGAGCAGATTCTGCAGAGGTGACTATGGACTCTGAAAGGACAGCACCAAAATCTGGCTGGTCCTCGTCCAACAAGAAAGAGCTGTTATCTGCAATAATAATGAGTCAACCACAGCTGAGTAATAATCGAGATAATAAAAATATGATATAATGGAGAAAAGAGGCACAATGTCTCAAAATCGCGTAAGGTGAAAAACATAATTCCAATCAGAAAGTCGTGTAAGCAGTAAAGGAGGCCTTGCACACTTCTGCCTTGGTAACAATGTTTCCTTACTGTCCTACATTTTCAGCAGCCAAGTTCAAGTTGCCTAGAGTAATATTTAGTGTCCAAATCAAATTGGGGATGCTGAGAAAGTTATGGGTTTTACGATAAGCAAAATTTCATACCTAATATGTAGTTTCATAGAATAAATATTGAGGAAAATGGAAATCCTGTAAAGGCATAAAAGCTCAAAAATCTATTAGATTCGTTTAGGAAAACTAGCTAGAAGACCATGACAAAGACAATCCTCTATATCTGAAGATATTATAATCAGATTGAGGAGGCTTAGGAAGTGATTGTTATACAATAAGCCAAATTTGATACATAACTAAGTAGTTTCATTTCAAAGACATGAAGTAAATGAAATACTGGAAAGGCGTACTTGTAAAGTTTTCAGGTTGAGCCTGCTCTATTTTCACATCATTTGAATCTTCATAATTATGCCCACGTTCGCATTCCTGAGTAGTAGAAAGGCATGGTGCAATTGAAACACATGCACTGTTGGAACAAATATTCCCCCTCGCATCGTCGTCTGAAGTGTTTGCATATTCCAAAACACTGGTGTTTTCAGTAGCTTTTTCACCCCCGTGATCACTGGAGAGGCATGGAGTTGTCAACTTGCAAGGTGCTTCACTCTCTGAATGAATATCCTCTTTCCCAGTATCCTTGATGCCCTTTATATCTTCAGCATTTTTAGTGCTTTCTCGAAGGTCTAGTTGCTGATCAACAAGCTAAAAACAGAAAGTAAGTCTGGAAGGTTTTCAAGTTGCTAATACACAAGCTGATATGTATATGAAAACAAATCTTACATCAGTCCTGTACCTGATCATGATGTTCTGCACTTCCTCCAGTGCAAGATGCAAAAAGCCCACTGGAAACTCTTACCTGGTGAATACATGGATCCAGCTGTTTTCAAAATGTCAAGTAAAGAGTCTTTAAAACTTTGCTAAACAAAAACTCTAGAAAAAATTTCAAGCTGAGAATTTCTTCATTCCTATAAGTAGAAGGAATATAAATATATATTACAATAATGTCAAAATCTTAAAGTTTCAAATTGACCTTGCCCTCTTTATTTTGAAATTTTTCTTCCTCCACTGAGAAAGACCTGTCATCTTGCTGAGAAGATTCTGAAGAGCTGACTATAAACTCTGATATAGCAGGTATACCTGTCGTACTGTTTTCAGGTTGACCTTGCTCTCTTTTCAAATCTTTGGAAACTTTGTCTTCTCCATGACTATTGGCACTTTCACATTCCTGAGCCGTAGAAAGGTATGGTGCAGTTGAAATGCATTCACTGTTGGAGCAAATATACCCTTCCAATGTGTTAGCACCTTCCACAATACAGGTGTATTCAGTAGCTTCTTCACACCTGTGATCACTAGAGAGACATGCAGTAGTCAACTTGCGAGTTGCTTCGCTCTCGGAATGCTTGTCCCCTTTCCCTGTATCCTCAAAGCCCTTTACATCTTCAGTATTATCGGTATTTTCTAGAAGGTCTTGTTGCTGATCAATAAGCTAAAATGGAGAAGTCAGTCTGGAAGGTTTTCGAGTTTCCATAAGCTATATGCATATATGATAGATCTTGCTTCAGTCCAGTACCTGATCGCGATTCTTTGCAATTCTTTCAATGCATGACGCTAAAATCACACTGGAAATTCTTACCTGATCATCAATAAAACAATTCTCGGCATGTGAGGGGCAAGGACATGCATAGAAACACAATGAAGAAAATATCGGTGGCTTACTGAGGGTTCAGTTCCCTTTGTATTTTCAGTACGCTCAAACTCCTTCAAGTAATGAGAACAAACTCCTGAGTTCACCTGAACACAAAATCATAAGCAGAAAATTTTGAGCACAATTAGAGACTATACTATGAAGCTGGGAAGAAAATAAATAGATTGGCACTACTGGTTCTTGTAAAAAAAATGAAAAGAAAAAACTACAATTCTGTCATGTCTGCCATATTTAAGTACAAGGAATTTAATTCAAGTTTTGAATTAGATCATCAATAAAATGGATAATCACATGCAAATGCTGTTCCTACGGCAAAATTGGCATCCAGGTATTTGATACAGATCATAAAAACTAAATGTAAGAAGGTTAAAATTATACGAACAAGTGGGATATTAAATCTTGACAAATATCAAAGAACTGTTACTTGGGTACCTCCTGAAGATCAGTAGGTTGACATGGCAAAAGCTTAGATCTGGCATCATACATTTCTACTACAGATACTTCTGCTGAAGCATCTTTCCAACAAGTACATCGAGACTTTAACTCCTTCAGTTCATTATCCAGATCAAGACATCGTGCCTTTTCATTGGTTAAGCTATCTCTTAGATGGAAAATTTCTTTTTCGGCTACCTGTTTAGAAATAGAATTTGGATTCATTGGTTCACCAAGCCTTATTCTCTAATGAACACTTATACAGTAACATGTACGTCCAAAATATAACGATACAATTAAACCATCTTTCTTGCCATTGGGTGTTACCTCAAGCTTTTTCTTATATTGCTTCAAGACATTCCACAAAGCTTTAGAAAATTCTTGCATAATTTGGTGTTTTCTATCTGAATCTGCCGATTTAAAGCAACTTCCATTCAGTGATGCCCTCCCATTAGTTTCTAAACCAGCAAATCCTTTAGACTGAGATGCAACCCATTTTAAGTTACGATCTTCAATGTCTTCATTAATCTTTCTGCCATCATTGACCTCTTTAAAAGCAATCTCTGTCCAGATAAAGCACATTACATGGCATATTCTTAAATAGAAAAATTAAAATGCAATATTACCATATGCATGCAATCATATGAGCAAATAGCAACCTTCTGTAGTTAGTCGGAGACTTCTATCCATATTTTCTTCAACGTTCTGAAAGAAATAGAACATTAAAAAATCAATATGCATAGACAAATATTCAGAGGTATGGTTTAACCACATCAAATTATTAAAAAGATAAACAGCCTTAAAGGTACAAACTACAAAAGCATAACAGGACAAAGGAGAAAAAGGATATGGGCACTGGACAAATTTCAGAGTAAGGCTAATAAACTTGTGCTTGTTAATAAATGGCTATTGAAATAGTATGGAAAGGAAAATACCAAAGAATGTTCGATCCCACTAAACTTCATTTTTTTAAACTGCTCTGCTCTGGGCACTGCTTGAATCAGCCTCTTATTGCAATTCACATTTGGAGGTTCTTCAATGTTTTTAAACCTACATCCAAGACCAAAGCTCTATGAATATCAAAGAAAGGCCAAACAGATCATTAGATACCATTTTAAAATATCCCTACTTGATTTTCGTGAACGGTGATGCCTGTCTTAACAAAAATGATGTATCTAGATAATCATCTTCTCCAGGTTTTACAGTTAAAAGCTGCAAAATATAGAACATAATTAACTGATAGATAGAACTTTAAGAAATACAAAAAGCTGAAACTAATATCACTATGAAGTATTAATGAGTTTCAGAAAATCCAAGCACAGGAAAACTGTTCATTAAAATACAAAGAGGCTACCAGTGTCATCCGCTTCTTGCCTTCCAAATAATCTCGTAAATACCTAGTTAACTGATTAATGAAAAAAGTTAGAAACAAAATATTCTTAAAAATCAATGGAACTAGTATCCAAATTAAAGGACATTAATGTTCTCCTAAGTACAACTCACCATTTGCAACTCAAAGATATGATTTCCCAAAATTAAACTAATGGAAAAGGAAATTACCAAAGAGTTCTGAAAGTGCTTTTGCAATGGCCTTTTCGGATTCTTCTGATGCTCCAATAATGACTGAAAATGAAGAGACATATGTAAATGACTCTGTTACCAAATTAATTACAAGGGCAGGCATCCAAGTGCATGACATCTCATGTGTTGAGAGAGAGGATGTGAGCTGTATAAACTGCAAAAATCAGAAATTAAGAGTGGCTTTGGCAACCCTCTCAAATAGCCTTTTGGATCTTATGAACCATAAAGAATGTGAATTCTCTGTAAGTTACTATAAATGGACTTCTACGGAAAGTGGATCTATCGTAAGTCCATTCATAGAAAAACTTTGGTCAGTTTCCAAATTCACTTCAACAAAATTTAGATGGCAGTTTCTAATTCCAAGTACTTATGCATCTATATTATCACTGTAATCCAAAAAAATTCTTGAACTTTGTTCAGTTCCAAATTCACTTCAACAAAATTTAGAGGGCAGTTTCTAATTCCAAGCACTTCTTACTTATGCATCTATGTTATCACTGTAATCCAAAAAAATTCTTGATACATACCCTCAAGCACAGGCCAAATACCATCGAGGTATTGTTGATGAAATTGCTCTCAAGCAGTCTAGTCCCCTGTAAAATAATAATTTCATGCATGAAATCCATTGTTTGAATTACTTTGTACTATCAAACAAGTAAGGGGTATTTTACAGAACTGAAAAGAAGCATAACAAGTAAATGTTTTACTAAAAGAGAATGATATTAAGTATATGCTAATCCCTTTCTATAGCAGACTTCACAAGCATATCCACAGACAAATTCCAAGTATTACTGCTTTATTTTCATATATAATGACAAGTTGGGGGTATTTTACGGAACAGAAAAGAAGCATTACTAAAAGCGAATGCAATTAAGGATATGATAAATCCCCCTTTCTATAGCAGACTTCGCAAGCATATCCACAGAACAAATTCGAAGTATTACTGCTTTATTTCAATAAATAATGACACTCTTTCCTTCTTCGGTTCATCAGCTGTTTTAAAATGGCAGTTAGTTACAGAAAGAAAATAATTTACACTCATATCCCCATACTATCCTTCATAAAAGGAGCAATTTACTATTTTTTATTCTCCCATCACGTTCTCTCCTTCCTCAATCTATAACAACCTTTATCTCTCTTCTCGTATCTCTTTCTGCTATATAATCTTGTACAGCCGTCATCAACAAGCAGAGTCTCAAAGATTTTCACCACTAACCCAACCCACAATCCCATTATTGCCGCGACCATCATAATCCAAGTCCCTAATAACAAAACTCTTACCAATATAGTTATCATCATTCAACCTTAAAATCACCAATCATCCCCATTAAATTACATAGTTACTCCATTATGCATAATGTCGACTATATTGTTCCAAAATTGTTTGATTTATTGATCGATTTAACAAATTTAGAGGTTTCTTATGGTACTGTTGATAATGGCATCTTTGAGGCATATAAAAATAGGTTTATATAATTTCATAAGGAGTCTCGGTATATTTCTCAAATATATAAGGCTGTTAAACGATTTTATTGTAATTTGCTCTAATTTATTAAGCTATAGAACTGAATGAATACCTGATTTCCAGTCTTTTTTTCTCTCTCTGCTCCGGCAAAGTCAACAATTGTTAAGACGCTGCTGCTTCCTTGGTCATCAGTTTCCCCGTCAACTTTCTTGGTAACACATCGGATATTGATGATGCATTGTGACCGACTACACATATTAATCGATAATACATACTAAGTACTAGTTAAAACAAAATGAACAACCACTACAAAACTCTATCCAAGAAACTAACAATTTGCAAAGATAAGCCATCACTCGAGACTAAAGAGAAACAGTCAATAAGAAGTTCATAAGACAAAATTAAAATCCAACTCCGCTGTTAATAGCCAATGATCAATTGGAATGCACATTTGTTGCTCTTACATGCATCCAGGTGAGACTCCTAACTTTCAATTAAAATAATTAAAATAACAAAGTACTTATAGAGTTCTTTCAGTTTCCTGTTTTGGTGTTCCATACAAATTAATTTATATTTGACATGTTCTTAACCTAAAGGCTATGCATACAATTCAGTTAGGAAAAGGTTGATCGGTTTTACTCAGAGTTTCTGTGTAAATAAGAAAAGAATGAAGCAATCATGGAACCAGGAACATGTCTCTAGCCACTTTATGTGGCTGGTTGATGCTATTTGTTCAATTAAACTCCAGTATGGCAAGAAAGTTTCCCATCTGAAAGAGGGCAAGTAGGAATCTAAGAAGAGTGCCTTATACTTTTACTGGTGCATCTGAACATTGAATTTATAGGAACTTAATTTCGAGTTGACTTCTCATTGTATAGCCTCATCCAGCATCTTATGAACCTTTTTTTTTTTTTTTCATTTTTTTCATTTTTTTGGTGCAGATTCTTTCCAGAAAAATGGTTTATACTTCCTTATTCTTCCTTCAACTTGTCGTTTATTAAATGTCAGACAAAGACGAGCCATCTGAAAATATTTTAAGTTAGCAAGATTTGGTAATATGTAACTTCTTGCATGATTATAAATCATGATAATCTTATTCATATAAACTAGACCGATCAAATTTAACAACAAAAAATCTACTTGATTCAAGTATTTGCAATGTACAGACAGATTAAATTTCTTTTCACTTACTATACATTGGCAGGAAAAAGTCCTCATATGAGGAAATGGGGACATGGACCAAATAGAATCCCTCATTTGGTGAAAAATCTTTCATGAAACCAGCTAAGAAGAAGGGGCCAAGCAGTATTACTACATGTGAGGTGCAAACATTTATGCATAACCATAAATATGACAGCTCTAGAGAAAAGATGGTTAATTAGGCACCACAAACCTGGACTGACTATTCGAATTTGTCATCGCCGTTGCACGTTTTAGCATCCCGAGTGCAATAAGGGACTCAGCTTGCTGAGCATCACAAACCACAGCCTGTTTAGATGAACCAGAAGCATAGTTGTAAATGTCCCGTTCACTCACCAAAATATGCAGCAGTACCTTAAAACAATTTATAAATGCAAAAGTGGGGCCTTTATGTTAATTATGAAACCTCTTGGATGCCCTTGAGAACTGACTGTTGCATATATATATCACCTCCAGGTTGAGACAAATCGATCATCCTCTCAGCCTTTCCTTTCTCAGAGCAAATTTCAAACATTGATAGATTGAACGTTCTGTGGGTATTAATAACAGTAATTAGTAACGAAGACATAGCATGCCCTCTGTTCTTTTTTACTTTCACAAAAACGGAGAAAAGTTGACTGATCAATTTGTTGGTTAACTTCCTAATCTAACTGAAATATGTGTTTGTTCATGAACAATCATGAAAAAAAATTAATAAAGCGATATTTTTATTTGTTTTGATCACTGATAAATCTCTTGAAGTTTTACCTGGATGATTGAGTTCCATTGCTGTCATTTAGGCTAAAAATGTGATGAAGAGCAAGTGGTACCATGCCAGGCTCCCTTGCGCAGCCAAAAACTGTGTGTGTCTTCCCCGATCCACTCGGCCCCATTGCCGCCAACAGCCCACTTTTCCCCTTGAGAAAATCTTCGACTAATGGCTTCAACATTTTCTCATACACCTCACTCTGTAATAATAAATATTAAAAGTCACCACCATATAAAGACGACTAAGAATTTGAACAGAGGAGGAAAAATTAATGCATAATTAACCTGTGAAGCTTCAGAGGAGAACACATGCGAGAAACCTTCATAAACCTCCGATTTTATCCTCTTAGTCCCTACAGTCTGACGGGGTGACACTGTAACAGAGTATAAATCGTCATTCACCGTTACACAAACTTGACTACTTTTTCTTAACTTCTCCTTCGAACTGGTTTTCGTTCTCGAAGTTTTCGGCCATACATTTTTCAGTTCAGCTTCAGATACATTTCTGGCGTGTTTAGGAATTGCGCCATTCTTCTGAATATCCAGAGGTCGGATTCTTAAATAGACCTTGAGACTCTCAGATATCGGCCTAGTTTGAGGTTGAAAATTACTGTCTGGATTTTTAGGGTTTTGAGTGACTTCGACAGATAAAATGTCCTGAAGGGGAAATGGGGGGAGGTCGGATGGAATTGAGGGTGAAAGTAGGGGTTCACGAAGGGGTATGGCGGAGGAGGGCGTGGGACGGGCTTTCCTATAGGGGTTCCGGCGGACTGTTACGGTGAGGGGACACGTCGGAGGAGATTTCATCTCCATTTTCTGATCTCTCGTTCACTCACACACACCGACTAGAAGGGGGAAAATACTTTTGAATTTCTGAGCGGTGATTTTGAAAATGGTAAACGTGTTGCCAAACGCGATTTCTATGCATAATTTCGCGAGACAAAAATCGCGATAACAAATTAATTTGCATTCCCTTCAGCCCCTGTTCGTCTACCATTTTTCAAAACATTGTTTTCTACAGTAATCAATCTCCACCACACATTCAAATAATAAAATATTCTACACATAAACCAATAAAGTTTCTTTCAATTTTAACCACACATTCTCCAAAATATACTATTCAAAACATCATTTTTTCTCCTATAATGGGAGACAAACAAGCTCAGTATAGAAATAATCACCCNATTATTCCAAAAAATTGTTTGCTACAGTAAAATTCTCCATCACACATTCACCCAATAAAATATTCTACACACAAATCAATAAAGTTACTTTAATTTACAACCACACATTTTTCAAAAAATACTATTCATTACACTAATTTTCTCCCAATAATGGGAGACAAACAAGCTCAGTATAGAAATAATCACCCTTGGATAGTGTTTGTTTACGTGACGTTTAAATTATAATTACTTTTGGTCAATTAAGAATGGTAACTATTATTCAATTTTTATTCTCATATTCTATGGGATCCGTTGTTTCATTTTTTAATTCCTTACTAATATAAAAGAGGCAATCCATAGATTACTATTCATTCTTGAAGCATTTTCAATCTTCCTACTTTATCCTTCAATCCTATTTTATTACCTTTCAATCATGTTTTATAATTGAGGGCTTTTCCACACAACTTGAGGGCTCAATTGTCTTTGCATATGAAATCTC
>CAIGRT010223992.1:0-15121 GCA_903798405.1 Fraxinus platypoda | reverse complement strand
TTTAAAAATGTTAAATAAATCGAGGTGGACCCCTCATATGAGTGATTGTCTACAACTAGCATTGTCATTTTTACTATTGTGCATGTACCATGTTTTTTATGAAAGGCTTTGTTGGTTGTACACGGCCAACCAACTTTAGCTCTTATTTGATTCCCATTATTTTTAGAATATATTTTTTTCTCTTTTTTTCAATTACATATTTTTCAATAAAATAATATTATACGTAAATTCAAAATCTTTCCTTATTTTTTAACCACATATTATCTATCAATTTACTATTCTAAAATGCACTTTTAGCCACAAAAAAAAAAAAAAAAGGCTCGAATAGGCTCTTATTATTTTATGAACGTGATGATGCTTGTACATATTTTCACTATTGTGCATGTACCATGCTTTTTATGGAAGTGATGACGTCTTGTACATATTTTCTCAAACTTAAAAAGAGACTCTTGATCATAAGAGCGACATGTTGTCACAATTCCAAGCACACGAGGAATTTCCCGTAAACTTCGTTTCACTATTTTTTTTTATTTGGCATGTATCACATTTTTGATGAAAAATAAATTCTGTCTGAAAGTTAAAAGACGAATTAAGAAGTCTTGCTTATATTTTCTATAGATTTAATTAAAGAGACTCTTGTTCATAAGTGTAACAAGCTTTGAATAGAATACGTTAGAAATGAGAGAGTTGATCTTGACTAGCAAGTTTTGTTGTGCTTCGTAAAGACTCAATGCTCTTAGGATCCGTTTGATTGTAAGGGTGGAAAATGGGTGGAAAGAAAATGAATTCCAGGAAAAGTAATTGCCTAGAAATTATTTTTTAGGGAATTGTTAATTAAGTGTGTTTGATTGGTATAATTTTCCACCGAAAAAATTTTGAATTTTTTTGTTCACGTTTGGCTTTATTTTACATGAAAATTGTCCATTAAAGTGAATATTTTTTTTACAATTGGTTATAAAATTTGTTACCATTGCCAAAAAGTAAAAAGAAATTTTTTTTTTGCTCAAAAACTATTTTTTAATCAAATTTTAGTGTTCGTTTGACTTCGTTTTGCATGGAAATTGTCCATTAAAGTGATTTTTTTTTTTTTATAATTGGTTATGAAATTTGTTTATATTGCTAAATAATAATAATAATAACAATTGGCCAGAACCTGGAGGAATTCCCTAAAATGATGGAAAATGGGCGCGTGGGGTGGAGGGAAGGAAAATTTTTTCTAGGCAATATTTAAGCCATCAAACATGGCTAAAGGGTGGAAATGAAATTACTTTTCTATTTTCCATGGAATTCCAACCTTATCAAAGAGGGCCTTAATGTTTCAATAGAACTAATAAAGAATCCAATGAATTAGCGACCCAATTATTCTTTTAGTTGACATCAAATTCATAGAGAACAAGATTTATTAAATAGATAAATTACATAGATAAATATATTTATTAGTATGAGTCATGCTCAATTTACTAATACCTTTGATTTCAAAGTAGCATTAAAATTTGCTTGTATGTAACAAAGTATTAAACGAAATAAGAAAAGAACTCGAGTAACAATGTGTCTTACATGTTTGAAGGATCGAAAGATATAACATTCAAAGTACACGATCAAATTCTTTGAAAACTTTAAAAATCAATAGCAATTAAGTACCATCATCATGTAATACTCCAAATTGTACATTTTATATAACATGCCAACATAACTGCATAGTCGATGAGTCTAATTTGGTGGGTGATTAATGAGAATTTAAGTGATTATAAATTATGGATCATATGAAATATGTAAATTATAAGTGAGCAGTAATCCTATAAATGTGTTAATAAAAATGTGTCCCACTCACCGATAAAATGAAACATGAATGTCCCATTGACTCATAAAAGAGAAGTGCTATGAGGCGTTCACCTAATCGCCAAATGACGCTCCCCAATAAAAGAGAAGTGCTATGGGTACATAGCATTTCACATAGGCGTTCACATAATCGCCAAATGCCCCTGGGGATCCATTGGGGGGGCGCCATTTGGCGATTATGTCAAATATTATGTAAAGTGCTATGTACCAATAGCATTTCTCCTGATAAGATGTGTCACATTGAGTGCGATGTAGGGAATGACACATTGCATCAGTTTCGTGGAAGTTTCATGCTGTTCAATTTCACAAACAATGTACATCATTCTTTACATTTTTTTATTTACAAACACGTGGCACAATCACATCTTTTGATTTCCTCAACACGATGCACATCTGTGTCTAGATTGTGGCGTAAGGGGGAATCTAATCCATGCATTGTGTG
The DNA here is from genome assembly GCA_903798405.1 of Fraxinus platypoda. Classification (NCBI taxonomy): domain Eukaryota; kingdom Viridiplantae; phylum Streptophyta; class Magnoliopsida; order Lamiales; family Oleaceae; genus Fraxinus; species Fraxinus platypoda. Next base: position 12,840 of record CAIGRT010223992.1, on the reverse strand, counting down.
AAGCAAGATGTATATATGGCTTAATTCTTTCTCCAATAATTCTCTCTCTCTCACCCAAATGCCAATTTTCAATCCACTTGTAAATGCAATGATTCACAATAATCAGACGCTATCACGAACAAATCGGATTTCCTCTACTTTCTGTTGATGTAAAAATAGTAATAACCATAAACACAAGCAATAACAAATGCACCATGAATTTCAGCGTGTACATTTTCTGCATGGGCTGTTGATTTGATTCATTTTCAATTCGTTTGTCAAATTGGAGCCAATAATTCTCTCATCTTCTTTTTCCGTTGAGTGGTGGCCACGCTGAAGCGGCGGTGCCATCTCTCTTCCGGCTGTGTCCCACCGGACGCCGCCGCCGATATGACGACTGGAAACGCCTCTCAGACGCCGCCCACCGCTGCCGAACCACAGCTTGACCCGGAGGCTAGCGTCATCGACGTTGATGCTGCTTCCGCCAGTGCAAAAGGCTGGGCAGCCGATGAAGAATTCTCCGATCCTTTCGACATTGGCAACACCAAAAATGCATCCCATGAATCGCTCAAGCGTTGGAGAGTAAGTTAAAGATATTAGTGTATTAGAACATTGTCCAATTCCAAATTCCGTACAATGCATTCAATAATTCGGCGTTGGCCATTTTCTGTTTGTTCATTTCAACGAATAGCTGGTGATGAATGATTGATAAATTTTACTTTACTGTTTTAGCTTCCTTTTCCGTTTCATATTTGTAATGTGTACTTGCATTGCTTTCAGAAATTAATACTGCCAATGAATTTTTGAAAGCATGCAACTAAATGTTCATCAATCTGAAGGCTGCACAATTTTCATAAATTGATAAAGGCGAGATGATTAGTCATATGCATGATGTTTCGTTGAGTTTCGCTGGTTTATCATATCAGTTTTGGTGTCCACTGAATTTTTCAAGTTGAAATTCCATCCCTATAACATAAGAATATCTTACCCAACAATTCCATTATGAGTTACAAACTAAATGGTTCGTAGGGATGCCGCTCTGACCCAATATCTGTGCTAGGCGTGGACAATCATGTGGAGTTTGATAGCTACAAATTCACATGGACAAGGATAACGGCATTAAGTTTTTCTTTCTTTCGTTTTTTTTTTTTAAGCAAAATTTGCCTTGGTTTTCTTCTACCTTTCCGAGGTTGCCTAATTTGTTTTTTTGGCATAAAGTTTTGAAAGGTTGAGGTGTAATTTCTGATTATTTTTCTTATTTATCTTTGCCTCTAGCTTCCTTTGCCTTTTTATCTTCTGTTTTTGTTTCTCTTTTGTGATCAAATAAGGATTAAAGGTTTTGTGAAGTTAACTAATGCAGTAATGCCCCTATTTTTCTCATTCTACTACCGTAGCTTAATTATCATTTCCTTAATGACTACTCATAATTTGTTTCTGTATATGGATGTTTTGGTGTTACCCGTGCTTATAAGGCAGCTTTACTAGTATATATTTTTTATTTGTGCATATCCGGAATCATTTACAGGAAGCTGCACTTGTTCTTAATGCTTCACGTCGGTTCCGGTACACATTGGATTTGAAAAAAGAAGATGAAAAAGAACAACGAAGAAGCATGATAAGAGCACATGCTCAAGTCATACGGGTAAGACATTATTCCTAGTTGGTCTCATTTTCTTCAAAATCGAATATTAATTTTGAAAATTTCTTGTGTAGGCTGCATTGCTCTTCAAATTGGCAGGACAGCGAGCAATCGGTATATACTTGACAAATTTTCTTTTTAAGTAGTTCTTAGAATGATTATAGCTTATTTATGTAGTTTATCTATAGATTTTTAGTTAATCTATTTTGTTAATTAATATCCTTTTTCTGCAACAACCTTGCCTTGTTTTTTGCTCATTCAGTATTAGGTACATCAGTAACTCCTCCAACTCCTAATGGAGATTATGGAATTGGTCTCGAAGAACTTGCTTCAATGAGCAGGGACCATAATATTTCTGCACTACAACAATATGGAGGGGCAAGTCAATTCTATTTCCTTTTCATTTGTCATTTTTTTGTTAATTATTCATGTATGTGTACAGAAATATGCTTACTATGCCATTCTCTTCAGGTAAAAGGGTTATCAAAGATTCTAAAAACAAACACAGAAACTGGAATTGTTGGTGACGATGAATTATCACAACGACGGAAAGCCTTTGGGTCAAATACATATCCTACAAAGAAAGGACGAAGTTTCTTGGTATGCAGTTTTGCTTGGGGATGTTATTCTTTATATGTTTTGCAGTTAATTATTGTTAAAACTTTTTCAAATTTTTTTTTTTTCCCTCTATTCATGTCTGAGTTTATTTAGAGGTTTCTTTGGGAGGCTTGGCAAGATTTAACCCTCATCATCTTAATAATAGCCGCTGCAGCATCGTTGGCTCTTGGCATAAAAACAGAGGTGAGTTTGGGATGCTGTAGTATTGTTCATTTCTTGACAAATAATTTTTTTTTATCTTATATAGTTTAATGAAATCATGTATTTCTTATACGAACATCTCAAGAAAAATCACATGGACCTTCGCTCTTCCTACTGAAATTTTTCTCTTTTTATTCCACACAAGTGCCATCTTTCAACCATGCCATGCTGGCACAGACATCAGAATTACCTGAATCATAGTTCTGAGAACTCTTTCTATGCATTCTAAAACTGGTAGTCTTAGATCTGAAAGGCGGTTTGTTTTAATTTCCAGACAACCAATTCCATGCCATTTATAAAGTTCAAGCTACACAAGTATGATTTACGACCTGTATTGCTTACACCATACACTATGATAAGTACTTCCATCTCCATATGATGGGAAGCCCAACTTTTATGATGCTTACAGTCTAAGTTATCTATTGTGTTGTTTACCAGGGCCTGGATGATGGTTGGTATGATGGAGGAAGCATTACCTTTGCTGTACTTCTTGTCATCTTTGTTACCGGTAAGATTATAACAACTGCTGTTTTCATTTTCTCTCAATTTTCTTTTTCTAACCCTCCATTTTTTGTATGTATAACTATCCATTTTAATATTTTTTGATAATTTCTTGAAAGTAGAGCAAACGGTACAAATCTCAAATAGATAGATAGAAGGTTTTTGGTAATATTTCATCTATTTGTCCTTACTTGAACCATTTATTGGATTCTCAAGAAACTTCTTTTAAGTTGTGTCCGAGATGACGACCAAATTTGAGGCAGTCCAGTGCTTCCTGGAGCACATCAAAGAGCTCAGTTTTCTCCCCTTCCTTTGGAGAGGAGTTGGAAATGTTCCAAACTAGGGGTTTGGGGTGATATTTTCAAAACAGTTATCCTTCCAAGACAAAGTGGGAATAATAATTAAATGGAAAATATCTTCTTGTTTCTTGACTTTGGTAGAGAGGCAGCTTTTAGTTCCGCTGATTGACTTATTTATATTTTATGTTCATAAATATTAATTGTTAATGAATGGAGAGCTCTGTTATAAATATGGCATCTCTTCTTCATTAAGATTAAAGTATCCATTATGAGATCATTTTCAAGGAAGACAAGTAGTTCTTGCATTAATGATTTATGTAATATATAATTGAAGGTGCCGTCCCTTTTCCCGGTTGCGGAACCAGGAACAAAGTTCTATGGGGCAGAAATTAACTACAGAATTATTTTTTTCATGCAAAGCAATACACAATTTTCTGAAATAATTTAAAAAAAAAAATTCACAAAATTCCACTGGGGACATCTGCTTTCCCCCCTCCTCTCCGGGGTTGCAGGATTGAACTCTTATCTTGTGTTACCATGTTTGAATTTTTACTTGTATTCATCAATTTATTCTTTTGTTCTTGGTGCTTAAGGAAGAATATTTGAATCGTGTATGCAGATAGTTTATTTCACATTTGTGTTTTACATTTATTTGTACTTTTTGGTCAGCAACCAGTGATTACAAGCAGTCACTCCAGTTTCAAAATCTGAATGAGGAAAAGCGAAATGTACAAGTGGAGGTAATACAAGCTAAGAAGTAATACTAGTTGTAACATTTTATTTTTCATCATTATTTTAAACAATGTGTCTGCAGGTTATAAGAGGTGGTAGAAGGGATAAGATTTCAATATATAACATTGTCGTTGGTGATGTCATACCTCTCAAGATAGGTGATCAGGTGATGTGTGATTTGATTAAGTTGGGTTTGATTTCTTAGACAGTACATTACTTAAAATAATCTCTCTTTGTATCTTATCTAGGTTCCTGCAGACGGAATCTTGATAAACGGTCATTCTCTTGCCATTGATGAATCTAGCATGACAGGGGAAAGCAAGATCGTAAGCTGGTTATCTTGTGCAGGATATTTTAGATTGTTGATGTTATTTTTCTCAAGTGTGCTGTTACTTCGTAGGTTCACAAAGACCAGAAATCACCATTTTTGATGTCGGGTTGCAAGGTAGCGGATGGTGCTGGAACCATGCTGGTAAGACAGAAGCTTTTGACCTCCAGATTCCAGTAATTGAACCACATACGCCTAGAATATACTTTCTTTGGGGTGTATTATATTGTAACCCTTTGTTTTGTTCCTTTAGTCACTACGTTAGTGATGGTTTTTCTAGGAGAGATTACAGATTGCATTACAGAGGTAGTAACCGGGACATCTCTTGTATAAACATAAAGAAACCTCCATTCTATATGAAATACACCATGGTAGTAGAACATGTTAAAAGAGTGAAGTGTAGATCAAAACTAACACGGCCCGTAATGGTTGCTAAGAACCTAATTGCTTGGATCTTTTAGCAGATACAGCAATGAACCTTACGGAGATCTTTTAGCAGATATAGCAATGAACCTTACGGAGAGGCAAAAAAGGATTCACGCAATCAACCCCAAGTTAAACGGAAATAAGGCTTATATTGTTGTTCATAAATTTTGAATGTTAACTATCTAGTATAAGTTAACAGTAGCACTTAGATGCTGATCAATGTATTCATGCAAGACAACGAAAGTACTTTGCATAAATTTTTATTTGGCTTCAGTGTCCGATATTTCTATTTTCCTCATTTGTGATTTAAAATTCAATTGTGCAGACTCTGTATTTTGAGACTTAATTAGATATCTATTCGATTGTTAGGTAACTGGTGTGGGAATTAATACTGAATGGGGATTGTTGATGGCTAGTATTTCAGAAGATACCGGGGAAGAAACACCATTGCAGGTAATTATCAAGTAATGGTGCCTCTTATCATCAGTAGTTACCTAAAAGTGGATCATAGCTATTTATGGCTTTGGATGACGTAATGTAGGTACGCCTGAATGGGGTTGCCACTTTCATAGGCATCGTTGGGCTGACTGTGGCTCTTTCTGTGCTCATCGTTCTCTTGACCAGGTAAGTTCAGCACTGTTAGTGTTGGCTTCTTACATGGTTCACAGGTTAGTTACCATGAGATATAATTCTCTCAGGTTTTTCACTGGGAATTCAGAAAATGCCGATGGATCTGTTCAGTTTGTCCGTGGGAAGACTAGCATTGGTCAAACTGTTGATGGAGCCATAAAAATTATTACCACTGCAGTGAGTTCTTGCATTCTGAAATTTTTGAATTCATCAATAATTTCTATTCTATTTACTGACTGCTGTGATGTTTAGGTCACAATTGTGGTCGTCGCAGTCCCAGAAGGCCTTCCTCTGGCTGTAACCTTGACGTAAGTATCATAAAATGTGCATGATTTCGGTAACCAATTGCCTCCTTGTTCATCTCCACTTCAATGTTCGTTGATTGACGTTTTGTCTTTGAAATTACAACAGCCTAGCGTACTCTATGAAGAAAATGATGGCTGACAAGGCTTTGGTATGTGCTCAAATTGTTTTATTTAGATATAGATATATATCTGTGCACACATTTTCCACATATTATGCTTTTCACAGCAATATTGTTAACAGTACTGGTATTCAGGTTCGTAGGCTTTCAGCTTGTGAAACTATGGGATCTGCAACAACCATTTGTAGCGATAAGACTGGAACATTAACCCTGAATCAGGTCATCATTCTGTACTTTTAGGCTCTTTAGTTTTTTACGAATGAAAATATATAGGTGCATGTTGTTCATGGTGAACGGCGATAGACTTTTACTCATGTATTTATTTTTCATTTTTCATCTTACTCGAGTAACTAATCTGGCAAACTACACCTTGATACAGATGACAGTAGTTGAGGCCTATGTTGGGAGAAAGCAAATTGATCCTCCTGAAGATGGCTCACAGCTGAATGCAGTAGTTTCCTCTCTTCTAGATGAGGGAATAGCTCAGAATACTGCAGGCAGTGTATTTCCATCTAAGGTACTTTTTTTCTCCCCCCGTGCACGTCTTCTATCTTGAAACCCTGGCTGCAAGGGGATAAGGTTAATCCATTACAATGAGTTGGCAAAGAGTCTTTTACAACATTAGAATTTTGTGAAGGGGGAATGGTATTAGTGGTCCTGGTATGTATAGCGTGAAAAGAACGCCTGGTGATTGTTCCCCCATGCTTGTAATAGATAATTGGTGTCGGAAGTTCAATGATTTCTACTTCATATTTGAGTGCAAACATTTTACCAACTCTTGGTCACGTTCTCAGAGTTGTACTTTCAACATGGTTTTATATTGATTATTTAGCATCATGTTCTTTTTAGAGCTGCTGATGGCTGCTTGGCCGTTTCCTCCTCTTTATTTCATTATAAAATTTATGCTATCGTGTCTTTTCGTTTGCTTATAGGACGGTGCAGGAATAGATGTTTCTGGATCTCCCACTGAAAAAGCTATTCTTCATTGGGGTGTCAAGGTAATTCTGGTGCCATATACTAGCAAATCTGAATTCAAGTTTCATTTTTATTGAAACAGATTATCTACATGATTTCAATTTTGTTATGCAGTTGGGGATGAAGTTTGATGCCGTGAGATCAGAATCCATTATTCTCCACGTTTCTCCTTTTAATTCCACAAAGAAACGAGCGGGTGTTGCATTACGAGGACGGGTACCTGATTTGTTCTGCTTTTCTGCTTGTCCCATTAACAAAGAAATGTGTGTTCATTAAGAATCAATTTGATGTCACAAAATAATCTATTGAACAATGTTTCTTGATCTTTCAAGAGAAACTCATGTTTTGAAGAACTTAAGGACTTGTTCTCTTTACCATTTTCAAGTCCTTTTTTGTTTTCGATTTTTCAAAACAGTGAAAACGCGTTCTTTTTCTTATTTTCGAAAACTCGTTTTTGAAAATAAGTTAAAAATTTACGAAGAAAATCCAAAACGACAAATTTTCAGTTTTAATCAAACCAAAATTTTCAAAACGCGTTTGAGATGTTTTCAAAATAATTTTTCAAAATGTCAAAAAGAATACATTTTCAACCGTTTCAAAATGGACACTCAAAGCACAAAACCCAAAATGAATTCAAAATTCTATACACAAAACTGAAACACAAAGAGAACAGCCCCTAAATTTTTGTTCTATGTAAGATGTCAATTTACGAAGCATTCCATGGACCGTATTTTTGCATCCCTCTACTTGGTGAAATTAATTTTTAGCACATCTTTCTTATTTTATGGCAGACTGACTCTCAAGTTCATCTACATTGGAAGGGAGCAGCTGAAGTAATTTTAGCTTCATGTTCACAGTATATGGATGCAAAAGGTAGCTTGCAGGCTATTGATGAGGACAATAAGGTTAGCACAAGATACAAACTTTTAGCTTAAGGAAATTCAGATCTAGCAACTGTTTGGTACATATTCTTTCAAAATATATTATTTCAAAACTCATTTTCAACCACACATTTTTCAATAAAATAATATTTTACATCACATCAATAACTTTTTCTTACTTTTTAACCACATATTTCTATCATATCACTATTTAAAATACATTCTTTCATCAATAATATCCATCAATAACTCATTTTCGACCACACATTCTTCAATAAAATAATATTTTTCATCACATCAATAACTTTTCCTTACTTTTTAATCACATATTTTCCATCATATCACTATTTAAAATACATTCTTTCATCAATAATATCCATCAAGCACACTGAAATTCAGGGGGGGGAAAAAAAAGCAAGGAAATAAAATTTATGTTGCCACAAAGGACAAGATCCAAAAGCATAAAACAAAAGAAATGGAGATGCAGTTCTTTTATTTTCTTCAATAATCCTTAATATGGAAAAGAGAGGACTCATTACAATGTGCGGATAAAATAGTTCATCTGAACTTTGGATAGTAATAGCACTTGGTATTGCAGGTTTTTTTCAATGATGCTATTGAAACTATGGCTGCAAAAAGCTTGAGGTGCGTTGCCATTGCTTACAGAACATGTGAAACAGACAAGGTTCCAACCGGTGAAGAACAATTGGAGCAATGGACTTTACCCGAAGATGATCTTGTTTTGCTTGCAATTGTTGGTATAAAGGTGGGAACTCTCAAGAATTATATAAATCCTCAATTTCAATACATCATGTAACTTAGACGTCTTTGCATCAAGTAGATATTACACTTTAAAATATATTTTTACGTCAATAATTCCATATATTAGAATGGATCATGCCTTCGTAAAGTCTCCAAGCCAACTCATCATGCTCCACGCAGCTTTAAACATCTCACCTAAGGTGGTAAAATTTGTTGTAGTTGTTGGAATCTCGTTGTTCAAAATCGCGATTGAATGAATTAAAAGGATCGTGGATGGACGAATTGAAAAAAGGAAGAAAAATTCTATTTGGCGTCATAAAAATGGCCTATGCGACCGCATAGGCCATATAGGCATGTGGTCGCATAGGCGCCCGCAAGGAGTTTTGGGGCGCCAGGTGCTATAACTATGTGACCGCATAATTATAGCATATGCAATCGCATAGTTCAAGTTTTTTTATTGTTGGCTTGATTTTTTCAAAACTTTTTGGTGGTTTATTAGTGAATAAATGCACCTATTCACTTGAGTTTGGAACCATTTCGTATGGGATGTTTGGAAACTATAAATACATGATAGTTTTCATTTCAAAAAATAATAAAAATTCATTCCATTATTCATCCAAAAACCTTGAAGAAATTTTGTCACTTTACATAATCAAATATTCATTTTTTCACTTGTTCACCTTGAAGAAATACTTTGCTTTTGGTGTTCTTCAATTAGGCTTGATTAATCCTACAAACTATTTGTCAATTTCAATCATTAAAAGTATTGTGGAGGAGGCAAATATCGTTTGAGGACAACGATACATTTTTCGTGTTCAAGTCTTCATCCTTCTACATATTCATCTTCTTCGTTATTTTTTGTCTCCAGCGCTGTATCGTATTCTTTTTTATAACAGTAGCCATGCTCAATTTTTTTTATGGTGAATTAGAAATAGTTATAGATGACATTTCTACTCAAAGAAAATGAAGCCATGCACAATTTTTTTTATGGTGAATTACAAATAGTTATAGATGACATTTCTACTCAATAGAAAATTCATTTTCTTTTATTACATGTTCTTTTTTGTTTTAACACATAACATTTCACAGGATCCTTGCCGTCCAGGTGTCAAAGATGCAGTGAAACTATGTACGGATGCTGGTGTTAAGGTATTGATTCTAATATCCAAATTATATATATACATGGAAATTGTGTAGGTGGTTGCTGCAGTATGCTTTGATACCAATTTATTGGGAAACGCAAAAGACACCGAATAACTTTGATACCAATTTGTTGAAGACGATACGAGATTATAGACATAATATGAAATAAAGATCACGAACTCATAAGAAGAATATAATTTGCAGACTAAATGAGATTTCACTGAAATACGAAGAAATAATACAAAAATTTGCGTTTACAATTTGTCTAACTAATAATGGGGATAAACAAACTTTCAATAAGATTAATCAAATGTATAATGAGGTTAACAACCCATAATGAGGTAAAACCAACCTAACTAAATTGTAAAGATGAGTCAAATATACATAGGGAACAATTCAAATCTTAAAAGTAGAGTTGTAGGTGAAATAGAATGCACAAAATTTTTCTTATAATGATCTCTTCAAGTCCAACACAAATTTCAACTCTCAGACTTCTAGATAGAACTTCAACTAGAATTTGTCAAATGGATTTCGAATAGAATTCTAAAAATATTTCAAATATAATTATTCTTAAGTCGCAAATTTTATTAAAATTCACAATTATCTTCAAAATAAAATTCGTGTCATACCCTAATTCTAGCAGCCCATCATATTTGGTCTCGGTTGCACTTTAATGTCAATTTCTTAAATGCTCGTCTCATGCTGCTGAAACGATAAAATCATTTTTATAGTTTTTGAATATGGGGCCGAAAGTTCATTAATACTTCACAATATTCTACCATCCCCTGCAACATCTCTCGCCAACAGTGTAATTGACTTCCACCTTTTAGTTCAATTGACGAAATTGCCCACCACATAATTGAAGATATTTTAGTGAAATTGTATCAACAAGGGCAATTTCGTCAATTGAATCAAGGGCGTTAAAGGAAAGGAAAATAAATGGGGAAATAGCCGTTTGTCAATGTAAGGTGGCCCCCAAGGCTGAATTCTTTATATAGATTTTGAATTTTCAAAGAATCGAGTTTTGCAGATAATCAGATTTTCAGCATACCAGACAAGCGCTAAATGTAATTTTTACATTTTTAAGATTGCCCAAACACACTCTAAATCTGGTTTCGATGCACATGCATGGAAGTAGCAGTTAGAGAATTTTAAGACGCAGCTAATTTAGTACATTATTATGAAGGGTATGGGTGTAAAAGTACAAGATCTTGAAATATACTAGCCTTCATATTATGAATGTTCATTAGAATGATTCATAAGATATTGTGTCATTCTCTCGATTATAGAAAAAGAGAAGAGATGAAATCAGTGTTAACCCACATCTGTCAATCATCAGGTGCGTATGGTAACTGGAGATAATCTTCAAACGGCCAAAGCAATTGCTATGGAATGTGGAATACTTTCTCCCGATGCAGATAAAGTTGAGCACAGTATTATAGAAGGGAAGACATTCCGTGAGTTGTCTGACAAAGAGAGAGAGCAAGTTGCAAAAAAGATATCTGTATGGTGTTGATGAAACGAGATATATATGACTATCTTTTATTGCTTTTCTTATTGCTGATCAAATAGCGAGTAATGAGTATTGTGTCGATGATGTACAGGTTATGGGAAGGTCGTCTCCTAGCGACAAGCTTTTGCTCGTTCAAACATTGCGTAAACTAGGGGAAGTTGTTGCTGTAACTGGAGATGGAACCAATGATGCTCCCGCATTGCATGAGGTTTGGACATCCTTACCATATTTATCATATATAGGACACAATTCTTCATGTCCCATGTTAATTGTATTCGGAACCAGTATAATGTTGACAACTGCATCTAAAAAGCCCAAAATACACCCCTAGTAATTTTAGATTCCTGCATCTTTAGGAAAGCAGTGTAGCTGTTTCGATGTCTGAGTCTTAAGACTAAGAACAGAACTGTTAAAACCATAAGGAATCATATTATTTAAATGTCATAACATATTACAAAGAGAATATTAATAAAGTGCACAATCCAATGTAATCCTAATAAATGAGAAAACAAAACTACCCTTAACAAAGAAACTAAATGACAATAATGACGTAGGATGCTATGAAACAATTATAAGAGAGGGGAAGAGGAAGGGAAGAGCATAAAGAAAGGGGGGCCAAGAAAAGAAGAATTGAGGGCAAAACAAATTATTAATTCATCATATCAAAGTTTTTTTATTACAAGGGTTTCAATGATTCAAGAAAATATAATGAAAGCTACTAAATCAAAATCATAATTATATTTTCTAAAATACGTATCAAAATTGGAAACTAAATATAAGAAATATCATTTTTAATATTCTATCATTTCTCTTCTACTAAGAGAACTCGACTCCGACGAGATAGACTGTAACTTTTTAACCAAGGAGGGTGATATTTCTTCCTAACCAAATAACATAACCAAGCATGTGACGACGATTGAGTTTGAATATCAATCCTAAGTATTTCAAATATCCAAGGAGAACGATATTTCCTTTTAACCAAATATTGATGAGGAATCCCATTAAGCAATAACCCGTGCAACTTATTCATAGAAACAACCACGGAATTCATATGAGAAGCACAATGCACTATCACAATAGATTGGCGTGCAGAAACAAATAAGTGCAACAACGATGGCTTGAATGTACGTTGTTACTGAAACAATTCTACTATATAGAAAACAAAAACTTCTTTTAAGAGCGATGATCAGTTAAATAGATTAAGTTCAAGTGAGAAATTCAATTTTTTCTATATACTTTTTGGAAACCATGCTAAAAAAAAGTAACAAAGCATAAATAATCATGAAAGCATATGTACCTAAAATATACTTATAACCGAAAACAATTTATTTTTTTATTTTTTGTTTTGAGATTTGATCTCCACACACACGTAAATAAGTATTAGTGCTGTCAAATAACATAATTGAATTTGGTATTCTCTTTCGGGGGTTCAAAACGAGTTTTTGTAGGTGCACAGTAGAAACCAGTCTCACTTTATCACACCCAATCAGATCGACAATATGGTGGCTCTAGAATTTGTCCTATTGAAGAAGCTATCCGTATTCAATTTTAAGACTTGGTGTTGTTGGAAATTTTGCCTATTGTTATTCTTCTTCTTTCGGTAGCGAGTTAATTGTGGGTGGTTGGTGGTGATAAGCGTGTGGGTTGGACAAGGGTAGTTCTTGGCGCGATATGGAGGAAGTGGCGGTGGGGCACGACGGTAGCAGAAACTAGAAGAACAGAATCTGAGCTTCGAGGTGCCGATTTGTGTGTGGATGGCGGTGTGAAGTGGCTGAATGATGTGTGAGTT
>CAIGRT010223982.1:0-11577 GCA_903798405.1 Fraxinus platypoda | reverse complement strand
TGTCGAAATCGAGAGAGGCGGGCGGTTTGATGGCCGGAGCAGAGATCATACGAGCCGAGAGGGCCGAACCTGCGGGTGAAGCTCCGGCTTGGGAAGCAGAAGCGCGGAGCCGATTAAGCGAAGGGGTAGACGATGAAAGGAAGCCCAAGCTGAGAGCAGGAACTTTGGTTGGTGGCTTAAGGAGTTTCCATGACGCGGAGGTGGTGATGTTGGTGGAGGAGAAAGTGGTTGGCGCGGCCGCCGCCATCAGAGTTTTGTAGCTTTTGAGTTTCTGAATGGACTGTAAAACTTGCAAGGGTTTAGGGATGTTGAAAAATGAACGAGGGTATATAGTGACAGTAGGAGTCGTTGGATAATTTGATTTTGATAAGGGCACCTACGATCATAATTATAAAAACGATAGGGGCACTCCTAAAATATGTAGTGAAGACTTAGATTGTCAAAAAATCCCTTGTTTACTCTTCAAATTTATTTTTTCAATTTTCAATCAAAGTGAATAATTAATTCTAAACGTATATTTTATGAGATTTAGAATTTTTATTAATAGTTTTGTTAACTACTACGGGCTCATTCGACAAGATTTTTAAGAAGTCAAAATGAGTTTTTAATATTCAAAAATTGCTTTTCGACCTATTTTATTAAAGCTCGATAAAAAATTAGCTTTTAAACACAAATTAAGGCAACTTCTTCTTTTCTACACAAAAAAAAAAAAAAAAAAAAAATAAAACACAAAAAAAAAAATAATTAATAAAATTAAATACAAATTAATGACCAAAAAAAAAAAAAAACGATAAATAATTTAAAGAAAATAAAAAAAAAAATAAAGCAAGAACATTAAAAAGTATTTTAAGTTGAAAAAATATATAATAAGAAGAAAACAATTAAGGTATTCTTAAATTATTACCAAAAAATTATTCTTAAAATTTATAAATTAAATTTTTTTTACATATATATATATATAGAATAAACAAAATAAATCAAAAGGAAAAATAATTAATAAATTAATTTAAATTTAAATTTAAATTAAATAATAAAATAAAATAATAAAATAATTAATAAAATAATTTAGATAAAAATTAAATTTTAAAATTAAATAATTTTAAAAATAAATGTTACAATCGGCCTAGACTGTTATAACAGTCTTTACAGTCGGCCATCACCCTCGTTTTCCTTTTTTCTCGTCGAAAAACTCCATTTCCGGCGAGAGAAACATGTTGTTCTCCCAAATAACAATAAATCCAACATTTCTACTCAACCATCTACCTAAATAATGAACAAAAAAACTAAATAAATGTTAAATCTAAATTTTACCATTCAAGAAAAATCAAAACCATAATCACAATAAAAAACTAACCTTGTTAAGATCACCTTGTCGGTGAATGGTTGTGATGGTTGGGTTGCCAACTGTGAAAGGGGTAACGGTCTACTGGATCCCGACTAAGATTTTTTTTTCTTTTTCTTCCCTTTTTTCGGTCAGTTGTGTGAGGAAATGAGAGAATATTTTTGGATTTTGCTCTTAAATTCCCAATTCCACGTCTTCTTTTTCTTTGGATATTCGAGCTAAAATTTGAGTTAATGACAAAAACTATGTCAAAATTTTAAGTTAATTCAGAACAGACTAAATTTTTGGGTGAATTTTACTCAAGCCAAAACAAACTATGAGAACGGTGGAAACAAGAACTACCATCTTAAAACAATTTTAGAGGGAATGTTAACAGATGTAGGAAAAAAGGAGGAAAGTTTGGAAAATATGACCACTGCGTTGCCATTTGTTACTACAGATTGAATAAAATCTACATGGGGACCTAACCAAATCAACCCAACAATAGCAGCTACTAGAAAAACAATCAGAAGTCCCCATCTGCTCTAGTAGCCTCACCAAGCACGTTTAGTGTTTGGTTTACTGATAGTGGTGCCAGCAACCATGTCACTCCATGGACTTTATGATCTCATACCCATAGTGATTAACCCCAGTCAGTATACAAATTTTGACAATTCAACGTTGATTTGTAAAAAATTGAAGGCCATGTCAGCAGCGAGCAACATAATTCCTACCCACTATGGGTAGGAGATCATTTCTATGTCACTCCATACATTAACAAGTTTAACCAAATCAGCAGCTACAATGGTCAGGGAATATTGTCGATTGGAAATGGAAACAAGTTAAGAATTTGTAACATTCGCACTGAATATTAGAAAATATCCAATATTTCTCCTAACTCTAATCCTAATTCTTATCCGAAGAAATCGAATCGACAGAAGAGAAACCAACAGGATACATCCAAATAAATAACTTACCTGAGTCGATTTTGCCGGCGTCGATATCGGAAGAGATTTGGAGAATTTGATTTTTGACGTGGAATCTCCCTAATTTTATTTAGTTTTTGAGAAGGAGCGTGTGCAGTGTGCTATGAAGCAGTGTTAAAAGAGAAAATTTTGGGGTTCTTTTATAATTGATGACGATAGTTCTATAAAGCAGGGTTTAGGAGATTCTTTTTCCTCTCTTTTTTTCCCTTTTTTTACTAGATTTTGATTAAAATCTCACTATGATGTATTAACTCAAAAACTCGCTACATCAACTTTAGGTATAACATTCTCTAAGCAATAATCAGCATTTTCCTTTTAAAAATGATCGTGAGCCAAATGGTCGTCTGACTGTTTGGTCCAAAGGTCCTATAATTTATTATTATTATTATTATTTTAATGAAAGTTTTGTTTCCTATATACCCTCCCCCATTTTCCTTCGCAATTTCATTTTTCTCCAAACCAAAATTCTCTGTATATTCTCATTATCAAATACAGTTCTTATGATCTTCATATTAACTTTTTTATTTTGCAATCTAAAATTTTATTATCTTTAAATATTTTTATTTGAATTAAGTCAGTCCAATTTCAGTATAAATTATATGATTATATGTCTATCATAGATTATTCCAATTGTGGAATTTTTCTTTATCATTTCATAGAGTCTCCTCTTTCCATTTTTCTCTTTCAATGTCATTGTTCACAAGCATTGAAAGAGAAAACTCTAGACCATGAATTTAGCCAATATCCAAAAAGTTGTCTGAATTCATTCATATGTAAATGTAGAACTAGTTAAAAGATGCTATCTACATGCCTTTTTCAAACTTCGTAAAAATATATTTCATTTTTTGCATCTTGCATATAGAGTTTATAAAAAATCTGATTTCATTATGTAAGTATTTTTTATATTATTTTTCTTTAATTCTTTTAAAAAAATGACATGAAATATTTATTCGTATGCAATTTTAATCTAGTCTAATTAAAAGTACCGCGTCCCAAGCCCCAAAAAATGAGGGTTAAAAAAAAAAAAACTATATTTTTTTTAAAAATAAAAATAAATGAAGAGCTTGTAAGACTCTCGGCCAACGAGGCCCACGAGCCGATGGTCCGAACCGAGCTGCTATTTTGGACACGTCGAGCTTGCGTATTTAAGGGCCGATCCGGCTTGTTCGTGGGCACTCCTAGCTTCTATTTAGACATTTCAAAATTTGGGCCTAAAATAGGTGGAGCCTCATTCTCGTGGCCCTGTTTCTTGTCCAACTTACCCGACAAAAGCCATCAAGATTTCATGCGGACAAATAATGTTACTGTATCTCAATGTGAACAAAAGAAAGTTAAAGGAGATTTCAAAAAGAAAAATGGGGATAATGCCTACACTCATTTTCCTGTCCCATTAAAACCTGTAATCAACATTTGCCACCTCCAACGGAGGATAATGAGCCTTAAGTCAAGAAAAGTGAGTTAAAGGAGCTTTTAACAAAGTAAAGTTCTCATTAGAAACAAAGAAAGAATCATATGCTCTCCCCACAATTTTATATATATATATGCAACAAATATCACCAAAATCCAATCATTCACCACTGCAACAACTTCATCTTCTCCAGCTAGTTACCAAGAAAACCTGCAACTATCAAGAAACTAGAAAATCGACTCATCAGTAGGCTTATCAGGGCAAGTATAGGTAAGGGACATGCTATCTTTTTCAGATATCCAGTTTCTTTTCCTGTCAACATAGTTCTCACCAGGTAAATTGTTTTGCTTCAGAATTACAAAATATCATCATAAGCAGCTCTTCAGATTCATATAGCGAATATGGCCAATGTAAGTTCCTCAAAACTGTATATTATGACACACAAAATTTGTAGTTATATATATGCACAATTATTTCTTGTGATCACAGTTATGCATATATTTGTCTATGATTAGATAGTGGAGTTGAAGGTAGGCTTACACTGTGATGAATGCATCAAGAAAATCTTGAAGGCCATCAAGAAGATTGAAGGTAGTGTTTAGATTTCCTTTCAAAAAATTCTATTCCCAGACTGTTGCTCGACAAATATAATCTGTTTTGTTATTCTAAGCGGTTATTCTATTTTTGGTGATCTCTTGGGCTTCAAGCCCTTTTTTTCATGCTTTTCCCGGAGATCTGGAGAAAGCTGCAATCAAAGTAAAATCTAAAATAAACATGTAGTCTCTCTACCGATTTAATTTTTCAAATGAGNGATAAGAGGGGAGAGAAAAATAAATTAAAATTTAATGAGGAGCCAAACATAAGCTTATATTGCAGATTTGAATATTTACCATTACATATAGTGTTTGATATACCATGATTGTTTATGATTAAAATCAGATTTTAATCTAAGTCAAAGTCAAACAATCAATATTAACCACATCTTTTATGGGTCTTACAACTTTTCTACCACACATTTCAAAAACTTCTATCACAATCTACTAAAAATCTAATTTTAATTCCCACCAAACACCCTCTGAGTATGGTATCAACTGGTAGAGATATCAAATCTTCGCTCCCCCATTATTCAACAGCTTGTTTATATATAACACCCCAAAAAGTTAAAAGATTTCTGTTGATGCTTGATGCAGATATAGAAACATACGATATTGACACAAAATTGAACAAGGTCACTGTAACTGGCAATGTGACAACTGAAGAGGTCATCAGGGCTCTTCACAAGATTGGGAAACAAGCAAGTTTATGGGATGAAAATTCAGCAAATCATACTGCAAACTAGACTGTCATGCCATTCCACTCTATATTTGAAGGCCATACCTGCATCAGTTTCGAGCATCAGAGATATTGTAACATAGCAAATTGATGATACAGGCTAAACTAGAGCCCCTGCGAAATGCTTTCTTTCTGTTTTCTTGGTTTTGTTACATCCTATAAAGGGATTTTTTGTGCACTATGTTTATTAAAGAGTACTAATGAATTTTGGAAGAATGATATACTTAATAGATATAAATTAATGAAACTACTACTTGAGCTACTGATGTGCATAATTTTTGTGGTAGAAAAAAAAAATCTTCATATATAGGTAATGGGACAATTAAAAACAAAGGATAAAACAAAAATTGAAGAGAAATTTAGATGAACTTTTCTCTTTTTCATAAGCCCTTGTTTGAGGGCCTATTATAAAATTGTTAAAAAATGAGTTTAATTTGTCATTCTAAAAGTTGTTTCTCAAAACAAAAAAAATTAGAAAACACGTATAGTTTGAAATTTTGAGAAATTGTTTTGTGCATTTTATTCATTGAAGATTATTCAGTAAAATAGAAGAATTTGATGTTAATATATTAGCAAGTAATATACATATATATAGAATCATATAATTTTTTTTTTCGCTACAAAAGTAATAAAACAAAATAATAATAAATTCAGTCGGCAAAACATAGGAAATAAAAACTAATGACGTGAAAGGAGAATTTTTATCCGTGTACATTTATTTTTTTTTAAAAAATCATTTTATGCAAATAACAATTAAAAGCTTGAACAATTTTCATTTTTTTTTATTTTTTGTAATTTTTATTTCTCTAAAATTTTTTAGAAATTTATTTTTTAGAAATTTACTTTTTTAGAATTTGTATTTTCTATATATTTTTTTTATTTTTTCAAAATTTTATTTTTTATTTTTTTAAAATTTATTAATTTTTTATTGTTTTGAATTCTATTTTTTAGAATTTTATATTTTTGTTTTTTAGAATTTTATGTAAATAAATTTTATTAAAATACTTATTTCTCAAGTTTTGAATGTTTTAAGGATTTTCACTCAAAATGCATTTTGAATTTTATGTTATAAATTTAACCTTATTTTTAAAATGTATTTCGAAAATATCAAACCAAACAAGTTTTGAATGTTGTGTAAAATTGAAAATTGAAAAAAGCAAACCAAACACATCCCAAACGATTCTAAATGAAGTTTTGGTTCGAGGGCTCTGCCTCGAGCAACCTCTGTACCTTCAACACCATGACATCATGGAGGTCGATCCGCATAATGATTGTGCAGAATGACATTAATTATACTCAATAACATAACACTTGTCACTATGACACTGAAAGGGTATATTAGAAATATGATTATAATTATTTTGACCTTAAAAATGTTGGCTATATTTCAGTTTCTCTCTCCTCCATCCTATAATAACAACCACCTTAGTCAAGGCCACCAAAACCAGAGGTAACCCTGCTATTCAGGTGTATGTGTAAATGCGTGTGTGACGAAAACTAAACTATTGGAGTTTTTCTTGACTCTCTTTTCCCTTTTATTGATATTTCCTTCTGAAAAATCAGTGTTTCCAACTGGGATTCCATCAGGAAATTAAGAGAAAGAAAATTATTACGTATTGGAATATAATGGGAGATCAAGGGAATGCATATATTGTTTGTCAAACTGCAGACAAGATTGCAACTTTCGGTGTATGGATAAAGAGAAATCCTTTAAATTATTCTGTGCCTCTTATTTTAGTGCAATTCTCACTAATTTCTTTAACATCAATGCTGATTGATATCTGCCTCCGGCCTCTTGGACAATCATCTATGGTCACTCAAATTTTTGTAAGGATTCTTTTCTCAGCTTATGCATGGGAATAATTAATCGATGAAAGACTTATGTAGTTGGGGCAATTAGAATAGTAGTGAGACGTCTGGCTGTGAATAACAATGAATCGAAACAGGATTCACATAAATGTATTCTAAATTTTATTGAGAAAATTTAATGTTGTTCACGTAATGGAATACAGTGATATTAGTGCATGGAAAGGGCTAATATTGTTTTTATTTCTTGGATAAGTTGAGAATCTTCGATTTTTGGAAGAACAAATACTAGATAGCAAATGTCATCATTTTGTTAAAAACATATTGATACTTTCTGATTTTTTTGGTGCGGAGTATTGAATAGTGTTAGAAAGCTAAAATCTTATTTACATTGTCGAGTCTTCTCCAATACTATATAACAAACATTCATGGATATGTTATAGCTATAAGGTGTAAAATTACTGAAATATAGCTAACAGTATTTGCTTTGCAACCAGGGTGGAATATTGCTCGGCCCTTCACTATTAGGACACAAAGGTCCCATAGGAAGATTATTATTTCCTCCAAGAGGTGCAGTGACATTTATAACAGGAGCAACATTCGGTCTAATGTTCTTCTTTTTCGCAATAGGCGTAAAAGCAGATCCGATGAAGATGATCCGACCAGGAAGGCAGGCAGCTGTCTTAGGTATCTCATCAATGTTCGTTACATTGGCGCTTACTTTGCCATTAGCTTTCATATTGATTCATTATGTCCCTATGGATGGGACTCTTGCCGAATCACTACCTTTCATTGCAGCTTCGCAATGTCTAACGCCATTTCCAAACATCTCATGCCTACTTACGGAGCTTAAGTTGTCGAACAGTGACTTAGGCCGTATTGCCATATCAGCATCCATGTTATGTGATATAATTGGTATGACCTTAGTTGTAATATTACTTTCAATATTACAGGCGAATTTCAATCCACTCCAATCAGCAGTGGGAATTATAGCAGCATTTCTAGTTGTGGTTTTTTTGGTGTATATAATTAAGCCTCTTCTATTAAGAATTCTGAGAAGAATACCACATGGGAAACCTGTGGGAGAGAACTACATCATTGGCACTTTTACATGTGTTCTTGCAGTTGGAGTAATCAGTGAGCTAATTGGCCAGCACTTTGTACTTGGACCATTGGTCTTAGGTTTGATGGTGCCCGAAGGGCCACCTTTGGGAACAGCCCTGATTTCGAAACTTGATATCCCAGTAGGAAAGATATTCTATCCGATATATCTCACAACGAGTGGTCTGAAAACGAACATTTTCAAAATTCACCTTCAATCATTGTGGATTGTGTTATCTGTAGTTATGTTTTCTTGCATAGTCAAGATTGGAGCGGTAATATTGTCATCTAGATATCTGCGTATAAACTTTCAAGACTCCTTCGTGATTGGACTCATGTTGAATGCAAGAGGCGTTTGCGAGCTGATTGTTTACAACTTGTGGAAGGATGGCCTGGTAAGATTGAGAATCACATATTTTCAGTTAAGTTTGTTCGTAAATGACAAAGTCGATTTATATCTAAACTGATATGATACTGATTTAATGACAGCTTCTGACAGATCAAGAGTTCTCCATTTGTGTTATAGCATTGATTGGAGTTACTGCAATCATAACGCCATTAATAAAGATCATGTATGATCCTTCTAAACAACATGCTCCCCTCAAGAGGAGGACGATTCAGCATGCTAAACGGGATGTTGAGCTCAGAATATTGGTTTGCCTCCAAAACCAGGATAGTGTACCAACCATCATAAACCTACTCGAGGCTTCTGATGCAACAGAAGAAAGCCCGATTGCAGTCATAGCAGTCCTACTTGAAGAGGTAGTAGGCCGAGCCAATCCCATGCTCGTTGCTCATCAATCCACGAGAATCCTGCAGCCAAACAACTCTAAATCAAGCCATATAATAAATGCCTTGCGCCAATACGAGCTTTGCAATGAAAGATGCGTCACTGTCCAATCATTTAGTGCCATCTCACATGCGGAAACAATGCACGAAGACATCTGTAGAGTAGCACTTGACCAGAATGCTACAATTGTGATTCTACCTTTTCACAAGCACTGGGAAATTGATGGCTCTATTGGGTTACTGAATCGCTCTATTCAGACCATGGACATTAAAGTCTTGGAAAAGGCCCCATGTTCTGTTGGCATTCTGGTTGACAGAGGAACTTTAACAGGATCAATGTCTATTCTCAACACTCAATCCATCTATCGTGTTGCTATCATCTACATTGGTGGTCCAGATGACGCAGAGTCGCTCTATTATGGTGCGCGAATGGGGAGACATAACAATGTCACTCTAACACTAGTTCGTTATCTTCTTTTTGGAAGCGACAACGCTAGAGAAAGGAAACAAGATAACATTCTCATAGAGGACGTTCGACAAGCTCACAATGGAAATCAGAATTTCATATACCAAGAACAGCTTGTGAAAGATGGGGTAGGCCTAACAGCATCCCTTAGAGCCTTGGAAAATAACTATGATTTAATGATAGTTGGAAGGAACCACCAAGCATCACAAATCCTAATGGGGCTTAGTGCATGGAGTGAGTGCCCGGAACTCGGAGTGGTCGGAGACATTTTAGCGTCTACAGATATTGGAAGCACCGCCTCAGTACTGGTAGTACAACAGCAAAGACTGCCTGGAGGAAAGTTGAAGAGTAGAATGATGAAACCAGTGATAGTTAGTCTAGAAACAGGAGTTGATGCATCAGTCCCTGGTGCAGTAACAACACCAGTATCTAATGATGATGCTAAATGGGAGATTGCAATAGATAGAGAGAGGGATTAGGGGTTTGTTCATACAACACATTTAATTTTGTACACTTTTTCTTGTAATCATAGGAAGAAAGAGCTATTGTAGAAACTGAAGAAAATCTTACAAATTTTTGTACAAAATGTATGTGATAGAGCACTCTTTGGAGAATCAAAAGAAAAGTTGCATTCTAATAAAGAGTTGAATTGTAATGAAATACATTTTTTCAACTGGATTTTGCCACTTTGCCAAAATAAATATAATAGATGCAGTGATAATTCAAGGTGGCAGCAGATGATTTAATGGAAAAACTGACCATGTTTAAAACAGTTCAATGATGGAATGCCACGTGACATTATATCCAGGATTATGTCAATGATTATGGTAATGTAGCATGATTGTTTTCAACCGCTGAAAAACACATAACAAAGTACAAAGGGAACTAGGTCAAGTCGCCAAGAATGTACCTCCCAAAAACAATTAAGTGCAAACACAAAAGATAAAAGCCAAAAGGCATGAAATGAAATACATAAATACCTTCTTCCGTTTCTTGGGATGGGACCATCTTTGAAAAACTCTTAATAATTTAATTTGAATATTATTAAAGTTTAATAGCAACTGACATTGAACTAAATCCATGGGAATATCTCAATATTGGAGTGCTATATTTTAGATAATGATTGTTTTTTGTATTTTTCATCAGTCAAAGCAACGTTTAGAAAAATGTACTCTTGACAATATGATTCTATATAATGCCTTGATAGTAATAGTAATAGTATTCCTTTTACTTTACCATCCAAAGACAAGAATTAAAATTTCTGTTTATTTTTCAAGGCTCAAGAATTTTGGAAATGAAGACTTGAATTAATATTCCTAGTTTCTTTAAACATAAAAAATTGACCTGATTCACTGCATGCATGGTTTTGGTGCTACCCTTCTCATTGATCCCATTGACACAAAACTTGTCCTAAACTTTGAATCCCAAACTGGATAAAAGATCAAAATATTCTAGAATTCATGAAGCTTAATAAGCAGTTTTTTGGGTAGTGATTGTAGGGTGTAGGGTAAGGGTAGGGATGTCAACGAGTCAAGCCGGCTCCCGAGTCGAAACTCAAAGCTCGTGCCCAACTCCAGTAAAAATGGTTCGGGTTTTTTTTGTTTTTTTGCTCAAGCCGAGCCGAACCGAGCTTTTGCTCGGCCAAAAAAATAGGCTCGACTTGAACTTTCGGCTTGGACCTTAGCGAGCCAAGCCAACTCGCTCTCTCTATATATATATCTCTCTCTTTTTATTTTTTTAAAGGCAGCTGTTTGTGCTACCATAACAAGGTAATAGTTAGCTGCCTTGACATGCAGCTGTGTTGAGGAGCTACCTCAGCATAGGTGCCTATTAAGGCAGTTAACAAGGTTGTTAGCTGCCTCGTACAACTACCTTGTTAAGGTAGTTAAATAATTTTTTTCTAAAGTTTTTTCAGAATTTTTTTATGTTTTTATTTTCTGTAGGCTTGGCTCATTACGGGTCGAAAATGGCTCGTGGGATTCGTCGAGCCATACGAGCTGGTTCGGGCTAGAGTCGACGTTCTAAAATGGGGCTCGACTTGAGCCCCAAGTCGGGCCAGCTTGGTTCGAGCTTCTCCTAGGTCGAGCCACGGGCCGCCTGAGCTAGCAAGCCAATATTGGAGTAGGGGTGGTATCAACAATTGAACTGGATATTTCAATTGCATTCAACATGAAACCGAACTTACGAATTTTCCCAATTGGAAGCTTTATCCATTCAGTCATGAAAGCAAAGAGATTCAACGAGTGAACTAGGTTTTCGTAAGGTAGGATAGATGGTTAAGGGCAGGGTGTAGGCATAGTCATAGGCGTAGGCATATGGAGGGAGATGGATTCTCCACTCTTTTTAGGGAGATTTTCCAAATTAGCCG
>CAIGRT010223956.1:0-19805 GCA_903798405.1 Fraxinus platypoda | reverse complement strand
AGCCACCAGTCTGGTAATGTAGCATGACTCATACATTAATCTATGTACACGTAGAGATTAATCCCAAAGATATTTGTGGAAGAATTATGATTATACAATTGACAAGAGGCGCACCCTAGAAACAACCCAATAAACTTCTTTTTCCGTTCTCTCTCTACACTCGCGCAGCGTTACTCTCTCTGCACAAACGGAGGAAACCCCAATAAACTTCTTTTTCCGTTATCTCTCTACACTCGCGCAGCGTTACTCTCTCTGCACAAACGGAGGATCTGTATAAGCATCTACATATTTGCGTCCATATCAATATGTTTTGCGATTTATGTATCAGTTATAATTGTGAAAATCATATTTTGTGAGCATATGAATTTGAATGATTTTAATTCAATAGATCATACATTGTATTTGTGGATTTGTGAGTGTTAAAAATGGCGGTGGAGCGCTGGACAGAATGCAAAGGAGATCCGTGGAAGGATAGGGCTCGACTGCTGNGATTTATGTATCAGTTATAATTGTGAAAATCATATTTTGTGAGCATATGAATTTGAATGATTTTAATTCAATATATCATACATTGTATTTGTGGATTTGTGAGTGTTAAAAATGGCGGTGGAGCGCTGGACAGAATGCAAAGGAGATCTGTGGAAGGATAGGGCTCGACTGCTGCAGCTGCGGCTAAGGGACCGGTTCAGAGTGGCGGTGGACCAACACCACCGGCCGAATTTTCAGAACCTAAGGCTCTCCACCACTGACTACTTCTCGTCCACCGTGAGGCGCTGGTTAGACCGGTTCCGGGATTTCCGTCATCGTTCGCTGCCTTCTTCTTCCACTTTTTACCGTCGAAGTGGTGAGCACAGCCCCTAATTACTCTATATACATACATGTGTCGATATTAATGTATTACAAAGTTGTAAATTGTAATTTGTGACGTGTGTTATGTTTATGAAATACTTCTTTATTGCATGTGTGGAAAAGATAATCTCTCTCGTATGTAAAACGATACGATCATATTAACGGACTGATAATTCATGCAATTATTAAATGATGATAGAACTATTGTAGTTTTATGAAAATGAATATGTTATAGATATAAAAAGAAGATTGATAGACTGAAAGTCAACATATATTTTATAAGGAAGGATTCCGGGTATAGGAACATGCAATTGCTGTTGTGGTTTCCCACTTCCTTGTAAGTTAATAAACCATAGTTCTGACTCCCTTGATTAAATGTACATTGGTCTACTCTCTTGAGACACACATACACCCCCCCCGGTGTCTCTTTTGCCACATAAAAAGTTGTTATAAAACTTATTACTGACAAAGTTTATATAGATAAAAATTGATCACCGGTGAACAAAGACAGAAAGTGGAAATGGCTCTAAACTTTTGGTGTTGCTGCTTGCTTGGTTAATGGTTAGGAAGGCCATGGCTTAATTTTCTGGTAATATCAAAACGAAGTTATAGTTTTTAGAGTCAAAATTTGGTCCATTCAAAGCTCCGGTTGTGACCACAAAGATAATTTTTGAGGCAAAGTAAGTGTGTCAGCTAATCACATGCTTCATCCGTCTTACAAAGATATGCTTGTTTCTAGTTTCACAGAGATTAAGAAAACCTAATTAATATAGTTGCAACTATAAAATATTCCTTACGTTTTTTTAATATACCCCTACATTGAGTAATGATACTTCATATTAATAAGGAAAGTGACCTATAATTTGGGACAAATGAAAAAGGAAAGCTCAAGCCTATCTTTATGGGATGGAGGAGTATTTTCTATTGATTGTGCCTCGAGACTTTTTAGATGAAAGGAGGTTCTAGGAGGTTGAGTTTCCACTCTTCTTAGAAGTTCAAGCTTTTCTTTCTATTCAAGGGCTAGGTTTAATCAGGGCAAGTTACTCCAGAAACAAAGCTGATTTTATCTTAGGAAACACAATGAAAGATGATTCATCAGTCTGCCTTTTCCTACATTTGATTGATAATATATGATTTTATTTGTGGATAGTGTGCTATTGAAATAGAGAGAAGCTATTGAAAAGGAAGCTATATAATCTCTTATTTTATTTAAATATGGAGCTTCCATGCCTAGTTTGCACCATCTCTTGCTCATCTATTTCTACAGCTTAGGCATAATTATATATTTCACTCCTAATTGTTGATGGAAATCCAAAGGGCCAACATCAGACTGTATTCTGCAAATTGTATTTAAGATATAGTTTTCCAATTTTCTAGGGACTCCTTATCTTAAAATTTTAGACTGTCAAATGAAAGAAGTACCTGATGTTGTAATTTGATGCAGTGAAACTGGTTTATGGCATTGCATTAGAATGTGCTGCTTTTTTTACTGCAGTCCAGTGTGCACAGATAAACAAACTCAGCTAATTTGAGTTTACATGACTTTTGGAAGTGGTATCACTTCCAATCTTGAAGGCTTCTTTTGATATTTTCTATGCTTTATCCTATTGTATTGCTTTCAATTGGGCATTTTAGACCTATAGATGTTACTCTTGTTGTTCTACGATCAGTAAGAGTAACTCTTTGTGCTTCGTGATTATAAACTTTCTTGATCTCTGACTTGAACAGTTTCTCCTCAAGCTAGCTCGCCAAAAGTTTATTCCAGTTTTGAAAAGGTTTTCTTTGGCTGCAATCTAAACCATTCGGCGTGCCTTCTTCCACAGGATGTAGGAGTACCCATGTTAAAGATGACATTATGCCTTCTTAAACAATTTATATTTCTAACTATAACATACTGTTTTAGCACACTGATTTAAATTCAGTTTCTGTCTAATCATGAAAATTGTGGTTAACAGTCCTATCATCTATTTGTCTTGTCTCCCACAATGCCTGTAATAGGCATTCTTGATTTATTTTTTTGTTTTCTGGAAATTATCTAAAATAGGTTCCTTCTGAGAAATGTTCTGTGCTACATAGTGGTAGTAAGTACTTAATCAATTTTGTAATGCAGTCAGCAAGGACATAGATGCAGATGCTGATTCAGTCTTGACTCGTATGCTCCAAGCTGTGGCTGTTCCTGTTATTGGAAATGTTTGCTACATTTTTATGCATGGCCTTAACCAGGTTCAGGTAATCCAAATACCTTGTTTGGCAATCTCTAACTCTTCTTCTCTGGAGATATTTCCAGAAATATGGTGAATTCACTTTGCTAGTGTTCTAGATATATGGTGCAGAAAACTTACACCAGGCACTTCTTCACAGACCAGAAAACAAGCCACTGATTACGGTAGGCAACATCTCTTGGACACACTAGTTGTGGATTACATATTTCTTCCTCTCTTTTTTTTTCACTGTGTTGCTCACACAAACTTGTCATTCTCATAGGTGAATCATATTTAGTGCTGAATGATTCAATTCATTGCAGGTGAGCAATCATGTTGCTGCCATGGATGATCCTCTAATTATTGCTTCACTACTTCCTCCTAGCATGCTACTAAATGCTCACAGCTTGAGGTGGACGCTTTGTGCATCTGATCGGTGTTTCCGAAATCCGGTTACATCTGCATTCTTCAAGTATGTCAAAGTTCTGTCGGTTTCTCGTGGTGATGGGATTTACCAGAAGGTACTAATATTCACTTCGTCTGCTCCATCATCCAGCATTAAGTGATAAAATTTCGACTTGATTCAGTTTTCTTTGTTCTATAAGATCATTTTACGTGCAGTTCTTACAACTATCAACCAGTTCCAAAATACAAGTGAGCAGATATATCTGTACATGCTTGGTGAATTTATCTTTTTTTTCCCCCATAAATGTGGTTTGCATGTATATTTAGAGTGTGTTTGAGCCCCTTTGTCTATAAAATGAGTTTTGTAATAGTATTTTTTTGAGAATATGTAGTTAAAAAGTAGGAAAACATTTTAGGTTTACATGCAAAATTATTTTATTGGAAGAATGTGCATTTGAAAATGATTTTGGAGAAAAATGAGTTTTTAGATGATGGAGATCAAACATGGGTTTATATTCATTGGTGATTTCATGCTTACTGTGGATGTAATATTTTACAGATATTATAATCAATTAATGGTCTTGTTAAGACAGTGACTGCCTCAGTCTAATTAAATGCTCATGCAGCGTTGTTGATGGAATGTGCACTATCTTCATTTCTACTCTTTTTGAGAGTCAGTTCATTTCATTTATGCCTTGGGCACCATCAATCTTAAATTAGAGTTCTCTGAAAGAGTATTAACAAGTTTTCTGGGGACCCTACGTCATACATTATTCATCTATTTACCAATAAAGTAACTTCCATTGGTAGACACGATCAAGTGTCAAGCTTTGGTTCATGCTTTAGTGGAATGCCTGGGAAACTTAGATGCAACTCTTGCAGAGATTTTTGTGTGCTTAAATCAAACTTTATGAACTAATGGATTGTGTTTACTGGATGCGCATTGATTATTCCCTGTTTTCATTTTTACTCTTTTTGGGAGTTAGGTCATTTCATTTATTCCTTAGTCCTTGCACACCATCAATCTTCAATTGGAACTTTCTGGAGGAGAACTAACAAATTAATTCTGGAGATGCTACCATACTTTATTCTGTAACTTACCTCTACAGAAACTGTCGTCTGTGGACACAGCTTTGGTTCATACTTTAATGGAATCTCTGGAATTATCACTAAGGTTTTCGTCTGCCTAGATTGAAACTTTATGAACTAATGGCTTGTTTAATGTGAGTCCGTGTAGATTGTTCACCGTTCTTGTTTTCATCTTTGTTTAATCTAGTGTTGTTTAAAAAGCACCGGAGGCTTAAGAGTTACACTTTAAGGTGTAACTCATATGAAGACTTCAATAATCGCCTCAAAGCTATGGTTTGAGTGCAATTTCTCTAGCTTCATGCCTCAACTGACTGAGGCATAAGCCTGGAGACAGTTGAGGTGTGCGCTCTTGTCTTGCCTTTACTAGGCTTTTTATTCTGGCCTCAGCTATTTGGGCTGGTATTTTACTAGTATAGAGCATTTTCAGGAATATCCAGATATTTCAAACAGAACCCAACTCCAAAAACTCAAATCAAATAAAATAAAATAGAACTGGAGAACAGGGAAGAGAACAAGCGAAGCGTGCGTGTCCTAGCCACCTACATGAAGTGCGATAAACCCCTCCCTGTTGAAGTTTCCAGTGACAAGGAACATACGACGCATAATTCCTCCCTTTTCCCTTTTTATATTTTCCCTTTTCTTGTTCTTGTTCTTGTTCTTATCTCTGCTATTTTGTTTCCTTTTCTCCAGATTCTTTTCTTTTAAAGTTGAAGCTAGCAAATTGTTGAATAGGTGGTTAGTTCATTTGTTTGAATAGACTTTTAGTTCTAGCTCAGGATTAATGGTTCTGCCATGCAGTCACATTTCTGTTGCTAATTCAGTATTTGATACTTTTGTCGATCCATTTTAGATTAGACTTCAAAATTTTGTTGATATGTTCTATTAATAACTTTTTAAAATAGTTTATGCTTATCATGAATTTAATTTGTATTTTGTATGTTTTTGAATTATTTTATTGCTTTATGTTGAGCTTAAGCCTTGCCCAAAGGAGGCAAAATGCCCTGATATCGGATTTATCCATTTCAACACTGATATTGAGAACTACACTTTTGCTTCTTAAATTATGGTGATTATCTGCTATTATATTGGCCTTTCTAATCTGATTTTTTGAAAACACGTCAAAATGATTAGAAAAGCTTGCTGCTAATTTGTTTCTTCTCTGCTACAGGGGATGGACTTGGCCATTTCCAAATTGAACCGCGGTGGCTGGGTTCACATATTTCCTGAAGGCAGTCGGTCTCGAGATGGTGGAAAAACCATCGGATCTGTCAAGAGAGGTATTGGGAGGTAAGATATCATAAATCATTTACGAGGCGGTGCCTACTCATTTGACTACTCTTCTTTTCTGTCCTTTGAATTGCATCAGCTTGTTGCTGACCCATTTTTAAGTTGTTCGTCTTCACTAGATTATGCACTGAAATATAACTAATGTAGTTGTGTATATTGTATTCCTGACCCACACGCATATATATATTCCAGACAGCCATAAACTCACAATTGATCATCTTACGCATAGACCCCTTTTTTTGGATGGGCTACAAAGAACTATCATTAGACATTAGCTATATTAAATAAGATAACCAACCCAATAAAGAAAGGTTATTAGCCAAAGAAATAAAGAACATTTGCCTTGCATGGGGTGAAATAAATCACGTGAATGTGCGTTGTGGATCTGGACTGGGGAAGCATTTTAAGTCGCTGGCAGTGGATAGGGGTGCCTTCAGCAACCACATAAGAGGACATGGTCAAGTGAACGCTGTCAGTTCATATGTAGTTTGATTAGCCAAAACAATTATATGGATATGTGCGTGTGTGTGTATAGATAATAAGGGCATGTTCGGTAGAGATTAAAATCGGATTAAAATTGACAAACTTGCCGTTATTGTTGACTTTTATTAGACGAATGGAAACTAATAGCGGCTATATTTTCAATTTTAATTGGATTTTAAGTTTAGCCAAACATGCACTAAATATATTCTCTCAAAGGATTTGAATAATACCTATAAGCATTGGAGGTTCCACATCCCTTAATTGGCATGTAATTGTTTGGTTAACAAGCACTTGCCATTGTTCTGTCAATTTAAAATAAATCCTGCTAGTTTATCATCTGGTTGATCTGAACATGCTGAACAATTCAAAATGTTAATTTAACAACAATGTTGATGTAGAGATAAACCCAATTATTTTAGTTTATGTTAATTAAAAAAATTTCCCTTGAAAAGCAATCCCATTTTTCTCTTCAAACATGTCATTGGCCTAAACTTGTTAATCATTTGAAATAAAAGCTTGTGAATTACCGAAGATAAAGGCCCTGAATGATGTTGTACTGTTCTTCTCTCGGTTACAAAACCTCTAAATGATTGAAATAGTAGCGGAGCAACGTCAGAGCCTGTATTCAGTCCTTGAGATTATGTAACTAATACCGTCTTTTTTTGTTGCGACCATTAATTTTTTCTTAGTTTATGCTTTCAGTTTGGAAATTTAGCATGTCTCGTGTATATTCTACAGGTTGGTCTTGGATGCTGATAATGTACCAATGGTTGTCCCCTTTGTGCATACAGGAATGCAAGAGATCATGCCAGTTGGATCCAAGTTTCCTAAGGTTGGCAAGACGGTATGTACTTTATTCTGACTTCGGCTTGTTATTTCACTACGTATCAAGAGCATTTATTTCTTCATTCTATTTCCAGCATCATCATTCTTCAACATTCTGCAGTTTTTTATTCCAAGTATCTTTTGTAGCCTTTCTAGCAGTTAAAGACAAATCCATTTGACAAAGTGCAGGTGACTGTACTCATTGGTGATCCCATTAATTTTGATGACTTACTCTACGAAGAAGAGAACAAAAATGTTTCAAGAGGAAAACTCTATGATGCTGTGTCTGCAAGAATTGGCGACCGGCTTCAAAAACTAAAACTGCAACTCGATAAACTAGCTGCTGATCAAGCACTGCAATTGCGAAAATGTCCCGTGCCTGTGGCTGAGCTAGCAGCTAGGTCTCTGCATCTAGTTGATTGGGAATCACTCGGAATGGAGAATCATCTAAGTGTTGAAGAAACGTCCTCAAAAAAACAATATCCACCTATGGAACCCGAAGTAGCTGAAAGCTATCAACAAGTAAGCAATTCTCAGAATCGGTACTTCAGTGTTGGCTTCTCTGGTGGTGGAATAGTTTCGAGGATAAGGGGTTATATGGACACGACAGAATCAGTGGGATTTGCAGCTAGAGGCTTATTTATTAATCATAAAAATGAAAATTTTTCAAGTATTCAAGGTGTTAGGTCTTTGAAAGCATGGAACAACTTCTGGAAGTCAATGTCTGGAGACTTCCCTCCTAACTCAGTTTTCGCTTCGGCAATGCAAAATGCCGGTTCAGTTTAGTTCTTCTTTTGTGCGTTTTCCATTTACAGGTTTACAAATTTACTTTCTGCAGTTTTTAGCTTTGGATGAGGGGTCATAAAAGTTTTTGCAGTTCTCGCGTTATGTTGAAATTTGAAATATTTCCAATATTTTTGAAGTATTAGGGAGGCAATGCATATGTGAAGAATTATAATGAAGAATGCAGTATGTGAGACAAGAAAAATCAATAGAGAGTTTACATATTTTTTATCCTTTGTAGTAAGGACTTCGTTGGTAAGTTTACAACGAAGTGCTTAAAACTTAAGAAATCAGATTATCCAATTTAAGAACTCTTAGTACGCTTGTTACTCTCGGTTTAGAGTCAACTTTGTTCATTTATTCAACCCATCAATCAAGAAGGGCAAAAATGACTTTTTACCTATAAAATAACTTTCAACGTGAAAAGGAAAGGCAAGTCCAATTTATCAAAGATGGCCAATCACTTAAATGAAGAGTAACCAAATTTGACAGAGGGATAAAGACGACTACAGGCATCCTTCTAAAGATTCCATTGGGTGCGTAAATGATGTTGTTTTCTAAATTTTTTAGATATGTTCCTCGCTGAAAATGTGTTATCGAATTCATGCTTTAGTTTTGTACAGATTTCAAATTATCTTAATATTCTAGTCAAATTAAGTAAAGTTGACAAATTATCTTAGTTCATTTAGACACTATTTTTTCTTTCGGCGTGAATTTTGAGTTATCTAAACATTCTTGTCAAAATAAACAAATGATGGAGAGTTTCTAGCATTTTTAGACAATCTAGTCTTTTTCGTTAACTTTGCTAAATTACTTAGATGACAAATTTATATTTAAAAAAAAAAACTATAATTATTATGCATGACTGAATGATCATATTCAAATAAGGGTAATTTTCATTTTAACAAAAATGAGAAAAAGATTTTGTTAGGAAATTCCAATTGAGATAATAGATAAAAAATAGAGTAATGTCGTTCGTATGCAGTCACCGTACATGGCATACACAACCACCTATCATGTGTATGTCACATAGGGCGACTGTGAATATTATTATTCCTAATAAATATTAAATTTAAATTTTTACCTTTCCAAATAGTGGTCTAGCCTAATTTGAAACTCAAATGTTTTTGGGTAAATTTCATCAACAACCATTAAATTTCGACAAAATTTCTATTGGATTAGTAAATTTTAATCTATCTCAATTGTACCACCAACCTTCAATTTAGTTTCAAATTGGACTATTGAACTTTAAATGTCAGATTTTAAAACTTCATCACATGTCAATGTCATATAACAAATTGAAAAATAAAAATAAAAAATTGCTTAACTACTTATACTGCAATCTTCTACTGGATCATTGCATAACTCAACAATTTACGAGTATCGCTTCATAAAATCGCTTGAAAAAATACATCTTTTAATCATTTATTTAATTTAAAGACATTAATTAACTCTCATCCATCATTCTTTATTATAGAGTTCTACATTTCAACTATGTTGATATGATTGTCAACTAAATAATTTGTGTCACTTTCGGGGCAATAGGTAACAGAATGTGATGGAATGGAGAAATTGTAAACTAAATTGAATTTTCATGTTCTAATTGAGATAAATTATATTATAATGATCAAATTGAAATTTATCTGAAAGTTCAGTGACCACAGACCAAATTTTGCCAATATTTTCCCAAAACGTCCCCATCAATCAAAAAATCATTTCAACCCCAAGGCCCGCTGAAAAGCTCTTTTACAGATCATTGCCCACCCCACCCCCTTTAAATATAAGCGACGGAGAAATTATATAATTAGAAATTTCGAATAGAGTTTGTTTGCCAATTTGGGATCTCAAAAATGTCAGACGAGGAAGATTCACACCTCACTGACAAGGAGAAAATAGAAATTGCCAAATGGTTCCTCCTCAATTCACCCGTTGGCGAAATTCAATACGTCGCCAAAGGTATCCACACTTTTCTCACAAATGAATGAATATGTTTATGCATTTATATGAAATTGAAATGAATCAACATTGTGCAGATGTTAGGGAAGTTTTAAAGGACGAGAGAGTGTATAGGATTGCTGCTGCAGAGGCGTTTCCACTGTACAACAAATCGCACATGATATGCCTCGGATTTCCCGACAGAAGCGGTGAGGTAATGCGAGCGCTGTCATTTTTTCTTTGCTTGTAATCAATTGTTAAGTTTCGATTATGTAGATGGTTGATACGAAAATTTTATCAGGCACATATGTTAGTTTTTATTTTATGCACTCTTGCCTGGAGAGATAGCTGGATCAGGAAATGGGCTTTAGAATAGTGTTATTGCCTGATGATAGTGGCAGGTAATGGACTTTAGAGTAGTATTATAATGGAAACTGCAATAAAATGAATTTTATTATGTTATTTGTTTTAGGGTAGATGTTACACCGGACAATGTTGAGTTTCTTGCTTCGTAATAAACCAAAAGTATTCTTTTTGAATTTTAAAGCAATGGACTGAATGCTATGCTGCCACAAGGAGAATTGGACATCACTGTCTTGATAGTATGCTACTTTATGTCATGGCGTTTGCAGGTTCTGGTTACATCATTTAATGAGATTGATAAGAATGAATATTTTGATCCAAGGACTGCTCAGGTTGCAATAGTTGACCATGTGAAACAGGTGACTTGTTCTTTTTCTCCTTCATGACTGTTGAGTGCTTGTAGTTGAATGATTTTTGTAGTGATAGTTTGTCTACTTGTTTTGAGCTTTAGAATATTTTCCTTTTTTCTATAAAAAAAATAAAACCAGATGCTTTTTTCTCTAGTTACTCTAGACTCTGTATAGATTGTTATTCTCCCACTTATATTCTGAGTTGTTGCATGAGATAATACAAGAGATTTTGTTTGTGGTTGTGGATGGTGTTCGTCAACCACAAACTTCCAACTCTGTGTTAATAGTCCATTTTATTATTCCTATTCTGATTGTCATTGGGAAAACGCTCAACTAGTTCAATTATATATGGTAAATAAACTAAATAAAATATCTTTCATGTACCTTACGGCTTATACTATAATCAAATTAAAGTATGATACAAGAAATAGGGAAACTTAAGATATAGAAAGTATTATGCACAAAATCTGACTCTAAAATTGTTATTGAATGCACAAAGAGAATTAACATGCAAAGTCTTCTTGTGGCTTAAGCACAAAGCTTGTTGCTTGCTTTTTTGATACCAAGTACAGACTATGTGTTAATTACTAATTGAAAACCTCCATAGATGAATAATATGTATAGAAAACTTCAGAAATTGCTGCAATTTCAGTTAATTTCAGCATTGCATCGAACAAGTCAGCAATTAATTAATCTGGGATTAAGACTTTATTTATATTTAAGCAAATAATCTTATTTCAGAAACAAACCTAAACCAAAATCGGTGTTTCCAATGAGAAAGGGCTATAAAAAACCAGAATTTATCAAAGCATGATTTTTCTGTGATTCACACTCTCTTTTGGGCTTTGTTGAAGCTCCTTAACACTAAAAAGAAGCCCAGGACATGCCTTACTGTGCTTTGTGCTCAGCCACCCTCATATGCTTACTTTTAACCATGGTGGACTTCAAACACAATATATTTGCAAGGCAGGTCCTGGATAAGCTTTATGTTTAGTTTTATCATTTATGTGCGAAATGTGGATTCAGATCGTGTGTTTCTTCTGCCAAGTTATGTCAATCTCAGTAGAGCAAAGCCGAAACTGTCACCAATTTTGGAATGATGAAATATAGTCTTATTGACTTGTTAAATTTCTTGTTTACTTGAGGTTAACATACGTATTGATGCTATAACATCATTCCCATAATTACATGTCAGTGCGAATAATGTGGAATGGCATAATATGATGAGCCTGCAAACTACAATTCCTTGCATCTATTGCTCCAACCTGTATAAATAGGGATTTAGCAAGAAACTTTGGGTTGAATAGATTATTTTTTAGGATTAATCAGAGCTCGTTTTAGGATTTTCACCAATAAGAACTGAAGCTATTAAACATTTTTGCTTGTTCATGGCAGTACTCTAAGACAGAAAAACCAAATTCTCGCATATTAGGTAAGACAAATAAATGGGTACTGCAGTAGAAGGGATTTTCCTTACACATGAAGCTTCTTATAGGTGGATATAACTGGAATAACTCCGGAAGGTCATAGTCAAGTGTCTCTTATGGATGACTCCCTTTATTTTCATGAAGCTGGTGGAAAGATAACATTAATATATTAATAGTCTGAATATTTGTTTGGAAATGAAATCCAAAAGCTCGTAAAAAAGTTGGCACGAGCATTAAATTACAATCGATCTCTTTATTCGATTCCTACAACAAAATCACTTGGTGCTTATAATAAAAGAAAAGTGCATACCTCAGATATATTGTTACCTTTGAAATGCAGATTTTGTTTTCTTCTTTGTTTGAATGAACTGGTTATTGCCTCCGGATATTCTCTTAAGTAGTGGGTGGACAACTTAGGATGAAAGAAGATTGAATTTAAAAGAGAATTTTACGAACACACACTAAAATGTATAGTGCGTGCAAAAGGGAGAAGAGGAGGGGTGGGGTTGAAGGTGGGGAGGCAGCCATAGTGAGGTTAGGATGATCGTCCCCTCTTGTGTATATAGACACTCCAGAAATCCTGACCTTCTCAGTCCATGTCAAGTTCTTCCTCCTACATTTATCCTAAATGGCCTAATAAAATATCAGTACCATCTTTATATAATTGGATCCATTAAGGGGACTCAATGACTTTTGTAATTCAAGCTCTAATTATTCAAGTCCACTCTTGATCAACTATTGTCCAACTCAGTTCCGTCCATTAATATTGGGCCACTCCACTAAAGGCCCAATATTGGACCCTTAAATTATAAAGACAGTTACAAAGCCCAATAATAAGTATACTGAAGTCCTAAGATCTAAGAAAGTGAAAGGAAATGTCTAAAGTCAAAAAGGCTCATCACAAAATATTAAATTTGAAACAACCTTGATTCAGGTTGGAGAGCGTAATTACTGGATAGTGGCAAGATTGAGCCTGTTATCACTTCAGGTTAAGAAAGATGCTAGCTAGCCAACTTGATATTCAGAGTAATTTTGTCATGAAATAGATGTATAAATAGTAAACTATTTTATAGAAATGTGTACAATAATTTTATTAATGGTTATTTATTTATATTTTTTTAACACTTTTAATTCCCAAAATTACTTTTTTTTATTATATAATTTAAAATATTTACGGAACGATTGTTGGAAATATTTAGATATATGTTGTCAATATACTAAATGATAAACATTATTATCCATTTCATTTGACTTTTCTAGATTCATACTATTATACATGTTTTTTTCTCCTTTTCTATATTCCATTATTATACATGCTCTTAATTTTGCAAAACTTTTTTATGTCATAGTATGTCATTTTGTGCAGGTTTGCACAGATGCTAGACCAGCAAATGATGATGAACTTCCTTCCTCATATATTGAAGAATATCGGTGAGCTGTGTTAATTGTCATTAAAGCTTGTTTACTACCCAAGGAAGAAAGAGATTTTATGTTTGCTGTTCAGCGAATGAGTGATGATTATACATTCCAACCTATTTGAAGTTCTAAATGAAACTTAGCTTTGCCTTTTACCAGCTGGTGTAGGAAGCTAGTTGTCACATTATTAATTTAGTCCTGTATAGTAGGACGTAGAGAAAGTTCAAGAGCATATAAAAATAGTACTTGAGTTCAAATTCCTTACAGTTCACATTGAAATTGTACAAATATTTAATTCTCATCAGAACTAAATAATTAAAAATATATTATATACCATCAGAAATAAGAATAGAGGATGAATGAAATAAAAGATGTTTCATATTTCTAAAAATGTAAAAAAAAAAAAAAAAATAGCTTTCAAATCATGTTGGAAAGCTGTGAGCTGAGTTGGCTTGGGGATTTCTGTGATTTTGTAACTCAGTTATGAGATCCTTTCTTGAAAACTAAGTTGCCAATTCATATTTTTATGGCTAAAATAGTGAATTTGTACTGCCTCGCTGTCAAGCTTTGAGGCATTTTTTCTCTCCTTGCTGTGAAGCGGGCCTTAATTGGGTTTATAAAACCTTGACTATGCCCATTTGCCATTTTAGGTCTGGTTTTAGACAATTTCGGACCGTTGCACGGTAATTTTTTGCATTCAATTTCTATTGTCTTTGACAAAGAAATGAATACAGCCTGTCAAAAGATTCTCTGAACTTTTGCTTTCTCGCTATTGCCCCTAAGGCCCTAACACTTCCCAACCAGTAAATTAAGTAAAACAAGGAAATGAGGGTAAAATTGGAAAATTGGTTTTTATTATGGTCCTTTACCAAGACAAAATTTGCAGCGAGTGTACCCTATTGATTTGACATGAAAATGCATTCTCCAAATTAATGGCTTCCAAACATAGGCGAAATTTCAATTTTTTAAGAGCATGACTTAGCCCCCGTTTGGCCCCTTTGTCTCTCTTTAATTTAATTTTTAACCAGTTTTCAACTCAACTTTTTTGAAAATGGTGGGCCCATGTCTGCATCCTATCTAATCACTTGGCAGAGGATATCAATATCCAAGGAACCGTTGAACAGTATAAGGACATTACCGCCTTCCACTTTTCCTGACAAATTACAAAATTACCCCCCAATGCATAGCCCCCGTTTTGGCACCTAATGTTTGTAGGGGTATTATGGTATTTTAGTCCTCTAGTGTAAAAATTTTCATTAATTATTATTGACAACCAGTTTCACATGTCACCACAATGTCAGTTGGAATGGACACATGGGGCCGGCATGTGGTTGAAAAATTCAGCAAATAATGAGTTTTAATTGAATT
The DNA here is from genome assembly GCA_903798405.1 of Fraxinus platypoda. Taxonomy (NCBI): domain Eukaryota; kingdom Viridiplantae; phylum Streptophyta; class Magnoliopsida; order Lamiales; family Oleaceae; genus Fraxinus; species Fraxinus platypoda. The sequence continues at coordinate 5,024 of CAIGRT010223956.1, read as the reverse complement.
TAACGGGGGCTTAATAATTAGCTCTTGTATGATGACCTTTTTTTTTTTTTTTTATCATAAACCAATGCTTTCTACTTTAGCTGCGAGCCATGATGAGTAATCATATCACTTCAAATCAATTTGTTTCTTCCAAATCTACCCTCCAAATCAATTCGTACTAGTAAATTAGACTTGTGTCATTCAGGATAGCAATAGAAAATCAAATTCTCAACATGTGTCTACATGAAAAGAAGGAAAAGGCTGTCAGATGGATTCAGCAATATTTAATTAATATACCACTGCAGAAAAAAATTAAAAACGCTTTAAAATGCCAAAATAAAGAATGTCAAACAGGAGCTTAATGGATCATGTTGCATAATCCATGTATCAAATACAAGAACACCAGTTACATTTAACTCAATTGCCTAGAGCTTTCTTCTTTATAGGTGGCATTCAACTCAATGGCTGGTATTGGAGTAGATGCCATCTGGTGAATAGAGTTGAAATCAAATCAAAATTATATATTCATTATCATGGCTTGTATTGGAATTCAGTCTATTGGAGGCAGTGTTAATCTGCTACAGTACAAATTACTTCCTTGACTGTTATGTCTTCGGCTTAATGGAGAACATGCTCCTATGAAGATAGATTATTCAGCAGTATTACTTAAATCATACTGTTTAAAATGCATTGTTATACATATGGATGCTTTTTCTTTAACTGGGTAAATCTATTCACAGCTTACATTCGTGGGTAAAGGCATCATGGTCTCGTGGGACAACATTTTCTAGTAAAAGAGTTCAATACAACTATTCTTTTGCTTTCGTTTAGTTCTGTGGAATAGCTTGTAGAACTTCCTGCTCTCAATCCCAAGTCTGCACGAGACTTGAACCTACAGTGCACGGTAATATAAAAAGGACTTGGCCAACTTTTGGTATTGGTCATGAGGAAATGTGGATATAAAATATAAAGATTTATTTGCAAGCGTGGAACATAGTGAAGTTAGAACTTATATGTGAGAGAATTTACAGCTGGAGATGTGAATAATTTTTGAAGGTTAACGTATAAGTTTTTAGTTCTACATCTTGACTGAGAGTGCTTCTGTTACTGTGTGAGAGAACTACTAATTTAAAGCTTGAGATAGCAAGTAATGTTTGAAGTGTAGCATATATATACCCAGTTCTAAATCTTGTTTGGGAACCTTGTGTACAAGTAATGACATAATTGGTTTTCTTTTCCATTATTTAGTTTCTTTTTTGTTATTTGTAAATTACGTAGTGTTGCTTGCTGCATCATTATACCAGTTTCCTCTAGCTAATATCATGTTCTTTCTTGGCAGTTGTGCTTTCGATGCTGAAATTATCAAGTATGTGAGTGAAGCATACCCAAAAGGAATATGTTGCGTTTACTGTACTAATGGAAAAGACATGGAAGAACCAGGCTCCAATTTTGAGTTTGTTGTAGTAATTTCAGCTGCTAGACTCAGCCCTCAGAATTTCTGGTATGTTAAAACTTGTCAAGTGCCAGTACCATCAGACGTGCTTTATTCAAAATATGTTTTTAGTCGATTATCTTCTGGTTTCTGTACTGCATCATATAATGCATGATGCATCTTCCTCACTTCAGTGTAATCAAATATAATAAGCTATCCTTTTGTCGGATATTTTGGTTTAGGAGCCTAATGAATTATATATATATATATATATGTTTTATTGAGATGGACATTTCTATGTTGGTCATGGGGCTGAAATCTAGCAAATGATGATAAGAGAGGAATACCTCAATGTCTCTTGGATGATGATGTGTGCTTAAGCCAAAATTATTAAATTACTACTTTAGGCTGCTCGAATGTCTTTTTTTTCCCCTGGTGGAAAGCAACCACGAAACCTCTAAAAGTTCATTCCGTTCGAAATGGTGTTGGGTTAATCCTTGTAGGATATTCAACCACTTCAAGGCTTAGGATTCAATTTATTTTTTATCTTTTAACTTTCTAGATATCTCATTGTCGAGACAAAATAAGTCTATTTCTGTTCAAGTCTTATCGGACTTGTACGTTACAGCAGGATTGCATTCTCACAAGTTATTCTTTTCTGACCGGTTTATGGTAAGTCTTTGGGAAAACCTTCTAATTCCACACGCTTAGTTCAGTCATTGATTTATTATGAAGTTTAACCTTTATTGATGGAAAGAAAGGGTAAAGGAATTCAAAATCTCTCTACACTGCCAGTTATGTGTATTGGTATGAGGAAGAAGGCCTCATTTCTGTACAAGTCATATTGGGTATCATGACACCTGGACACCCTTCTGTTGCTTAAAATATTTCATTTAAGCGTTATGCTACATGTACCGAATTTTTATACCGAATCTTTTACACTCCACTCACATTAGGAGGTGGGGACCACAAGCCGGAATTTTTAAATACACATGGGGCCCGCGCCCATTGTGAGAGGGGGGACACCATTCGGTATCCCCCATTCGGTACATTTAGACTAATTCTTCATTTAATGTGTAGCAATGGAAGTTGGCGGTCAATATGGACAGTGGAATTCAAGGATGACATACAACTTGTGGAAGTTAGAGGTAAATTGCAGGTATTCATTCACTAACATATAATATTCTGCAGAATTCAAATTGTTCCTCTCATCATCGTATCTTTGGGATAAAGAAAGAAGGAAAGATAAAAAATTGTACTGGGTAATGCATATTGGCGCTCATCTTTGTGTTTCTGTTTCATATAGGTAGGAGCCCACTATTTTGAAGAGGGAAATGTCCAGTTAGATGCAAAGCAAGAATGCAGGGATTCAACAATGTTTCAGGTAATGCTGAAGTGTTTTTTTGAATTTATCCATATCATGCTGGTAGGATTACCTACTACTGTGTTTGTGCCAGTGGCAGCCCCATGAGATAGGATATTCGGTCCGCTTCGTGGACCTGGTTTGGAAGTCATTCTTTTCTTTTTCATTAAACACCTTAGAAAGAGTAATTTTTGCTGTGACAATGATGTGGAAGGTCTGGCTATTCTAACATTTTATAATAAACTCTTTCATATTATGTTTGAACATCCCATTTATAGTTCCGCACTTAGGAGAGGATCTCATAACAGGTATATATGAGAAACTTTAGGGTCCTTAGATTTAACCACGGAGAGTTAGGAAACCTGCTTGAAAGGTGAGGAGGATGTGCATTCTATGAATATGAGATGCTACTGGTGAATAATATGCCTATGGTTTTGCAGAATGTCTAATTCTTGCTGACACTTTACCTTTTCAGTCTCCTGATGATTGTGCAGTTTCCTTAACCAATATCATTCGCAACCACGAGACAGAGTATCTTAATTCCCTACAGGTTTCTACCTTTTAAAAGTTTATCCCTTCTTCTGACTTAGATATATTTATGGTTTCTTTCTGGATTTTTCTTCACTAACAATGTTTATATTCGCAGACATCCTATTTAAAATTGCCTGACACCACTTTCAAGGTACTCTTTCTGCTACACGTGCTCCGGGATAAAGTCGATAAGAAAATCACACTTTCCTAGTTCTGAAGTAAAATGCAGTTTAATCATTTTATGCGAGTGCCAACACGTCACTATAAACCTAATAACACGAATCAAGTTTCTCTTCTCGTGGCCATATATGTCGAATTCTCTCCAACTTGTAATTCTTCTCGCATCATTTTTTCATACACCCCAATTTAAATAGCATACATGTATCCGGTTACTAGATGTACAATAATTATACTTCCAAATTCCATGATATGGAATGAGTGTGAGTCTTTGGGCATATTTGTGGCTATTTTCATAAAGTAAACAGTTAACTTTTTATAATAATCAAGATTGAAAGTAAGTTATCTATTTTGATGGTTCCTAAATTAATCTGGTATGGCTTTCTTTGTGCAAAAATGTGATCAATTTTCTGAGGATGCAGGACCTTCGAAGGAAGCTTCCGGTTACGCGCACATTGTTCCCATGGCATAACACTCAGCAATTCAGCTTGACAAGAGACATATCAAAAGAACTTGGGATTGGAAAGCAGTGAATGATTCTTCTTCCATGCGTTCTCATTTTCAATGTTGTATACTAGGAATTTTCGAATTTCACTTCATATACTTTAAGTGAGTCGATCTAAATTTGCTGTCGATTTTTGCTTTCCTTTTGTAAATCTTTTATTGAAAATTTTGGTTCACTTTTTCTACCTTCTCTCTCTTTTCTGCGTCTTGGGTGTCTTGGGTGTGTTTAGTTGTCAATTGGCCTGCGATGCTCGAAAGTATGAGGGTTATTAATTATATTGCACATTCCAAAGTTATGAGAAGTATTGATAGACGTGACTTTCCTGGTTATCTTTCGAGTTGTAATTTTTGTTTGAATTGTATTAATTTCATGTAAACGTTGTAGGGAAATAATTGTGTAGATCACCTTCGGTGAGAGAGGGGACAAAAAAGGAAAATAGGATTGTTTTGAAAAGCGAAACTAATCAAGATTTACAAAAGGAAAGCAAATACGAAAGGAATTTTTAGAAGGATGGAAAGGAAATTTTTTGAAACTCTACTTGCAATTTTATGAATAAAAAAATTTAAATATGAGCAAAACGATTGAAAAATCTTCTAAGTATGGTTGAAAAAAAAAATTTAAAAGGAAATTCCATTGCCGGGAATCGAACCCGGGTCCCCTGGGTGAAAGCCAGATATCCTAACCGCTGGACGACAATGGATTTATTGACAATATTTTCTTATATTAAAATTATATAAATATAAAGAACATGATAATGAACCTAACACGTTGGAGTTTATAGAACGAATCACAATTACATACTATATATTACCACATGCACTTTGTAGCATTTGTTGATCCTAAGTCAACACGTGTCGTATATTTAACAGAATTTCGATTATTGTTGAAGATTTTATTTCTAAGTTGCATGCATAATTACTAGGGGTGAACACGGTTCGGTTTGGACGGTTTATTTATCATTTTCAACTCAAACCATTTCATGCTGTTTGAAATTTTTTCAAACCAAATCAATCCATTTTATTTTTCGAACCAAACCA
>CAIGRT010223950.1:0-17219 GCA_903798405.1 Fraxinus platypoda | reverse complement strand
TAGTTTGGATTTTGTTGAAATAAGGCTTGAAACGGTGACTTATTTTTCAACAATGGTGTTGGTTGTCGGTTAATGAGATAAACGGCTGTTTGGAAGGCGTGAGGCCAATAAGAGGAAGGTAGGGCAGCATCTTGTAACAATGTCAGACCTGTTTCAACAAGATGTCTGTGACGACGTTCGGAGACTCCATTTTGTTGAGGAGTATGGGGGGCGGTCGTATAGTGGCTAATCCCATGAAGTGAAAGATATTTTTTGAGTGCTACAAATTCTCCACCATTGTCGGAGTAAAGACATTTGATTTTTCTTTGAAAACGATTTTCCACAAGATTTTTAAATTGTGGGAAAATAGTGCTTACTCCAGATTTGTTTGACAGAGAATAAAACCACGTGTATTTGGTAAAGTGGTCAACGAAAATCAAGTAATATTTTGAACCATCAATACCTATTGTATGTGATGGACCCCAAACATCAGCATAGAGGATATCAAGAGGTGCATAGCTTGTTAAACTATTTGAACGAAATGGTTGTTGATGTGCTTTATTCATAGAACAAGAAGTACAAATTTGAGACACTTGATCTTTTTTTATTGGAAGGGAAAAAAATTTGATAAGGTGATGGACAACTTTTTGTGATGGATGTCCAAGTCTCTTGTGCCACCCATCGATCGATGTCCGCTCGTGCACATTTGCAACCATTGTTGAAGTGGGATTTACCAATGAGTCCGGGAGGGTGTAAACACCGTTCTCACATGCACCTTTGAGTATTGTCGCCCCCGTGATCTGATCCTTGACAAGAAAATAAGAGGGGTGAAATTCAAGAAAAACATTGTTTTGAGTGGTAAAATGGTGAACAGAAATTAAATTCTTACGAATGCTTGGAACACAAAGTGTATCATTTAAGTAAAAAGTGCGTGTTGGGGATTGAAAAACCAAAGAGCCAATGTGTGAGACAGGCAAACCTGAGCCGTCACCTATTACCACTTCATCCGTTCCGTCATATTCTGAGTGTACTGATAGATTTGCTAAGTCACCCGTAATATTATGTGATGCTGCAGAGTCAACGAGCCACTTGGTGTTCTGCTGTGGAGAATTGGAGACACAGTTTGCTTGTGCTTCAGAAAATTTCACTTTCGGACAGTGTTTTGCAATGTGGCCCAGCTGGTCACAGAATTGACATTTGGGCTGGAACTTTCGCAGCCCATGAAATCGGTCCAGGTTCTGATTTCTTTTATTATCACGTGGCCCATTATTTGGGCGTGATTGGGCCCAGCCTTTAGAGGCCTGTTGGTGAAAAGAGCTCTTATAGGAAGCACCATTGCGTCCATTTGAGAGAGACGAACCAGAGTGTCGGCTCGTGAAATTGGCAGTGGCAAGTAGCTGCTGCGTTGAGGCTTCAAGGCGACGGAGATATGCCTCATGACCCACGAGGAGATCATGGAGTTCTTCAAAGGCGAGAGATGTGTCTCGTGCCCTAATCGGAGCAGCTATTTCACGATAATCGGAACCCAGTCCGTTGAGGATGTATAAGGTGAGATCGTCGTCGGAGATGGGATGATCAATGACAGCGATTTCATCCGCAAGGGACTTCACAATGTGCAAGTATTCTTGAATAGTTTGAGAGCCCCTTTTTATCATAGTAAGTTCTTCTTTGAGTTGCATTGCCCTGGTTCGGGATTTGCTGGCATAGAGAGTGTGTAGTTTTTTTCAGGCTTCTTGAGAGGTTTTGGCAGCAGAAATGAGAGGGGTGATAGTGGTTGTGGTGGAGGCAAGGATAGCACTCAGAACGAGTTTATCCTGCCTTACCCAGTGTGTTTTCTGAAGAGAGGATGTGGGTGTATCGACTTGGTGTGGGCAAGGTTTCTCTCCAGTAACATAGTCGAGGAGATCATACCCAATTAGAAGAGCTTCAAATTGGGCACGCCACTGTGGGAAAGTGGAGGGAGTGAGTTTGGCATTGATTTGGCTGGAAACATTCAGGGCAATCAAGGGATTATCTGCTGGGGAGGGTAGGCTGTGCGTGGGATTGGTGAAGGTGGGGATCGAACTCTCGTGAGAGAATGACTGCTCTGATGCCATAATGAAAATTGAGTATGAATAAATTCTTTATTCTGGAGTAAAAACGATGAACTGTTCTTCTCACTTTTACATGGTATTGGAGTGCATTTAAATACAGAAAATACAGACTCTATTCTAGGAAACTAGCTAAGAAAGGTGAATATTAAAATGCTGTGATTTATTGACTGATTTATTGTCCTGTGCTTGATTTGCGCGATNAAAAAGGGTTATAGAATTTATAATGACCTTGTCATGGAGAATTTGGAAGGTGGAATTTCCATGCATAGAAAAATTTGCATTCAGAACTTCAATACCATCTTCATGAAGCAAGTGAAGTATGCTGTAAAATTTTGATAAATCATCTAGCCCACTAACTAAAATGACACCCATATTTGATCCCATATCGTGAACTTCTACTAAAGGTCGTGAAGACTTTGTGTTGACTTTAACTTCACTTGTAATGCAAGAATGTGATCTTTTTCTTGGCATCAAGGATTCCTTCTTCTCCTTCATTTTTTCCACCTTCATTTTTAAGCTTTCGATGTATGCCACAGCTTCATCTATCTGATCGGGCAATGGCATTGCTTCCTGCATTTAAAAGTATTTTGAAACTTAAATAAGTGTACGTAATTTACTCTATATAATTCAACAGTTGAGTATTTTGCTTTAAATCTACTTATTTCATTACAGTCCATTTGCAGGTTGAAAACAAATTTTTTGTGTAACCATTTAAGTTTTTGGATGAATTAGTTCTACATGGTTTTGGAGTATGCAAAAGTTTTAGATTTGACTCTTATCTCGTCTATTCATAAAAATTGTGCATTTATCAAACCTATTTGTATATGAAAAGCCTGTTGGATTAAAATTAAAATAAATAAATAAATTTATCTACTCATTATCGGTTTAGACTTTTAATGTGTGTAAGATAGAGAGAAAGAGAGGAACCTTGGAGCCATGATCTGGGAGGAGGCAGAGAAGGTTAGAGTAGTGAATCTTCATCTGATTTCTCCTGTTTTTCTCAACAACTTTTCTTTCAACTTTTCGAGGTCGAGTTGCAGAAGAAGATGACTTGGTCTTACCTTTTTCCATTTTCCTCTTTACACAGGCTCCACCCAAGAATTATTCAGACAACTAAAAATCTAATAACATTATTGATCTCTGCTGGTATTCATTTATAGTACTGGAAAGCAGCGTGGGGTTAGAGTGAGAGGAGATAATCAGCAAACAATCCGTCATGCGTCTTCATCAGCCGGCGAGTTTGAAATTATTTCACCGTTCCCATAGAGAGTTTTGACTTTTAAAATATACACGTGGGGTTTCTCACTTTCAGCGCACTTGGGAAGGACGCTGCGTGGTTAAATCCCATTAAGAATGACATGAACCAATCGAAAAATTCATTTAAAATTTTAGATTTTCATTTAAGAGTTTCTTTTTTATTTATGTAAGAATTTTGTTTATGTATAAATTAAACTAAATAAAACTTAACACAATTTTTTATATAGCCGAGTATTGGTGATAGTCGAACATTTTAGCAGTTAACTTCTAATGAAAGTATTTCAATATTTTGTTTGTTTTGATGTCATATTATCACTAAATAAAAAATATAGACCGCAATTGCATTGTGGATTTTCCCAAAAATAGGTGTCAAGGACGGTAGAGCGATAAAATAAAAAATTATCAGATTTTTAGTCAATTTTGATAAAATTGATATATAGTTGAAAAAATGATAAAAATTGTGGATCCCATATAATGCATGATTGAAAATGAATTTTAGAAAAAATTATTTTAGCTAACGATGGACAAACATGGACAAAGCACATGTGACAAAGGAAATCTCATGGATCTATGGCTTTGTTTGAGCCGTATTTTTTTTTGCGAAAATGAGCTCTATAACGGTATTTATTTATTTATTTATATTTTTTGGATTTGCATGTAAAATTATTTTATTGAAATAATATATACCTAAAAATGAGTTTGAAAAAAATGAATTTTTAGAGAATGAGACTTTAATAATGGTGCTATCTCTCGCCAAATTTGTGGCATAGCCTATGTGGGTATGCTCCAACCATCTCTATATTCTGTCCAACTTTCTTGCATACACAATCAGATAAAGATATGTACTGTCCTTGATTAGAATTATTCACTTTTTTTTTTTGGAAAGGTAAAAGTTAGAATTATTCCCTTTTTTTTTTTGAAAGGTAAAAGTTAGAATTATTCACGAGACTCAATAGAAATCACTCATTTTTCTTTAATGAGATATTCATTTGAGATCCAATTATATATACAATAATTTAGTATGCTCTTTACTAAATATTGAGTGCTCATTTATCCATGTACTGAAAAGTGAATACATGTTTTGCGAATTCACAATCTCTCAAAGCACTAAGGCATTTATAATATTAAATCTCATACCTAAAAAATTGTGTCACGAACCAAGATTCGTTACCAATCGTAATTTAGTAAAATTTAATTAAATGTCTTACTTTATTTGCCACCGTAAACTATTATTTTAGGTTTATAGCTTATGAATTCTATCTTTTCTGCAAAAACAAAAAAGCAATGATTGAAAGAGAGAGAATTTAATTTAGACCAAACAAACCTATACTTTGTAGAATCGTGCTGCTCTGCCAGATCGATAAAAGACATGGCATAGCAAATGTGTCTTGGAGGGGTGGGTTATAAAACATTTGGGGAGTTTTTTCAATGAGGTGGGTCCCTCATGTGAGACAACTATGTACCATGATCAAGTGAATACTCGTGGACTAGTTTTCTCCTTTATCTTCTCATGTGAGGATAATAAATACTTATAGTTGGGGGGGTTTGAGAGCCCACCAAAACTTTGTATTTTAGCAATGATTTTTCAGACATCCAAGTGTGAAAATGAATGTTCATATTCTGTCCTATCACACATATAGAGTCTATTACTAGGAAAGAAACATGGTCCAATGAAATGTTGTCACATAAACATCTACGGTCTTTCATAGAAATATAGGTGTTTTCAAACATAGACTAGTGTTAAAACGAAAGACAAAATGCTGAAGTCACGTATATTGGAAGTACTTTTTTATATTGAACGGGTAATATTTAATCATAATATAAATTATTTTTTTAATTTTAAATCGAGTTTCAACTAAGGTAGACCTGCGTTAGGGTGGACGCGCTTTTTTTTTTAAGTCATGTATATAATGGGCGTGTTTTTTTTTAATCGCGTGTTTTTTAACAGGGTAGAATTTAATTATAATATAAATTATTTTTAAATTTTAAATTTTAAATCGAATTTCAACTAAGGTTGGCCAACGTTAGGGTGGACGCACTTTTTTTTAGTCATGTATATATTGGACGTTCTTTTTTAGTCACGTATATATTTGATGTGCTTTTTTATATTGAACCGAGTAGAATTTAATCATAATATAAATTATTTTTTAAATTTTAAATCAAGTTACAACTAAGGTTGGCCGGTGTTAGGGTGGACACGCTTTTTTTAGTCATGTATATATTGGACGTGCGTTTTTAGTCACGTATATATTTGATGCTCTTTTTTATATTGAATGGGGTAAAACTTAATCATAATATAAATTATTTTTTAATTTTAAAACGTCTCTTTCTCTTTCAGTGAGAACGAGATCAATCAATGAAGGGAGAGAACTTTCAAGAGGAAGAAGAAAAGAAGTACGAGCCTACCAATGAGATTTGCTAACCAAGCTTGTGAAAGGGAGGAAAAAGCACCAGCCGGCCAGGAATGATGTGGCGCCCTTATTTCATTTATCATTTTAGCCCAAATCCAAACAATATCGTGGATTGGATAGAAGTCAATGGCATAGCTCTTTCTTTCCCGAGTCTCCTTTCGAAGGAGAGGCCTTCGCATTCCTAATCCGGAGAAAGTCGGGAACCGTCGGTTACCTTTTGAATCAAAGTAGCGACGAGCCGAGTATTATGACTAAAGGGGGAGAAGCTTTGTTTCGTAGACAACTTCGCTTCTTTCTGGCGACTTTCAACTAAGGTTGGTCGGCATTAGGATGGACACGCTTTTTTTTAGGTCATGTATATATTGGATGTGCTTCTTTAGTCACGTATATATTTGATGCGCTTTTCTATATTGAACGGGGTAAAATTTAATCATAATATAAATTTTTTTTTAAAATTTTAAATCGAGTTTCATCTAATGTTGGCCAGCGTCAGGGACATAGGACTAAGACCCACTACTTGGGAGTTTCGAGGTGGCAGCTCCCTTGGGCGAATTGCTCGAGTATATTTTCCGTTGAGTGCTATATTTGGCATTCTTTATGTACACAGGTCTTTCTATTAGTCGTTCGAAGTTAATGAATTTCAAAGAGCTATTTTCGTGTGAGACACGGAGTCAAAGTGAGAATAGTGAGATCATCCTTCAAGTCGTCTTCTTCTTTATGAAAAATTACGGTGACATATAGCATAGATGTCATGCTATGATAAATAACCATACGTCATTGTTTGATTCCCGTTATTTTCAAAAAATATTTTTCTCTTTCTTATTTTCAACCACACAATTTTCAATAAAATAATATTACACACAAATCCAAAACTTTGCATTATTTTTTAACTACACATTTTTCATCAAAACACTATTTCAAAATATTTTTTGAGAAAAAATTGAGGTTCAAACAAGCTCTATATGCGTTTGCTTGGGTGTGTTTTTTATATCGTTTAATATTGTTCTTGTAATTGAGCCCTTGTTTGTCTTTTATTTTTTCAAAATTATTTTTTTTACATACTTATTTTTAACTATATTCACAAAATAAAATATTTTATACTTAAAACATAAAAAAATTTCATACTTTTTAACCTCAAAAAATTATTATTTAAAATAATATTTTTTCAAAAAAATACCACCATATAAGGGTTTTGATTGTTCAGATCATCCTGATGGAAGAGTTTAAATACTAATAATAATAATCTCCTGATGGAAGAGTACTTTCAATCTCCTGATGGAAGAGTTTAATCGAAGAAATAGTCTCCTTTACGTTTTCTTTCTAGTCATAAGAAATGTTAGGATTTATATTGTATTGACAATTCTTTAGACAAAAGAATTATTAGAAAAAATATAGGATTGTTATAAAAGAGTTGTAAAAGTAAATGAGTCTTTTGAAGGGTTGTATAGATAAACTAGGAATCTTTGGGTTCGAGTATGTAACAAGGAGAAAGAGTTGTCGGATTCACGCTAGCCTATCGTCTAACTAATGCTTGAGCGAAAAAAGTAGAATCATTATCGTCCGCCGTCACGCCGTCTATCGCTCGAGCGACACACCTTTCGCTCGCCTATTACTTGTCTGGCGCTCGAGCGATGGTGTTATACGTGAAACCATAATTCGCGATTTTTAAGAGTTCTGTCTTTCCTATACTATCTAAATACCTTTTATTATACATACCCAATACTCAGTACATTTTTGTGTGTGGTTGATCATTATTTTACATCCTCATAGCCGCATTTCAAGATCCAAGAGCATATCTAAACATTGAGATTAAACTTTAGATTCTTGAGATCAATCAAGCACAAGTTGGAAAAAAATCAAAGTCAAACAATTCAAAACACCTACTTCCTAGATATCATCAGGAAGGTACTTTCTCAATAACCTTCGGCGATTGCTGAAATTTGAGGGAAGTTGGACCATAAATATAGGAAGAGTACAAGAACAAGGCGTTCTTGGTGATCCACATGAGAGACAATTCCAAAAGATCGAGAGTAGGTGTGAGTGAAATACGTTACAACGGGTCATGGAGATTGCAGGAATTAGATCAGCGAGTCTATTGAGTTTTCTAGACTGGATCATACCGTAAGTTTTTATTATCTATAGTTGAAACTGTTGACTTGGTCTCAGAGTTTTACCCAGTTAGGAGTTTTCTCCGTCATCAATTCTTTGTGTTATTTACTGCTTTCTTTATTATTGTGACAACTCAACATATGATAAGTTGACTTGATTGACTAAATATCCAAAATAATTTCAAAAAATGACTTGTTGTTTTTAATTGATAATTTTTAATTCCGCGATATTCATCCATTCACCCCTTCTAGGTGATTTTAGGGTCGAATTAGTAACTTTCAAATAGTATCATAGCCCAAATTCGATTCTTGACCCTAGTTTTCTAGATGAGTAGTTCATTAGCTGTCCCGCCATATTTTGATGGCAGTAACTATGCATATTGGAAAGTTAGAACGAGAGCTTTCCTGAAATCTATGGATGAGCACATTTGGTTGAGCGTCGTAAATGGTTGGACCACCCCATCTACCACGGTTGCAGGTGTAGTTACCCCTACTAATATTTCAACTTGGTCTAAGAAAGATTTAGATAAGGGTAATTGGAATAGTAAAGGGCTTCATGCTCTATTTATGGTGTTGCAGGTGTAGTTACCCCTACTAATATTTCAACTTGTTCTAAGAAAGATTTAGATGAGTGTAATTGGAATATTAAATGGTTTCAGGCTCTATTTATGGCTATATCACCTGGAGAACTTAGGCGTGTGTCTATGTATGAGGTTGCTAAAGTGGTTTGAGATATTTTACAGACCACACAAAAGGGAACTCGGGCTGTTAAGAATTATAAGTTACATATGTTGACCACTAGGTTTGAAGAAATTAGGATGAAGGATGATGAGACCTTCGATGACTTCTATACGAGCTTGAATATCATAGTTAATTCTAACTTTAACCTAGGTGAGAGAATTCCTAAGCCTATGATTGTCAGAAAATCTTGAGATCTTTACGTGAGAGATTTACGCCTAAAGTTACGGTTATCGAGAAGAGCAAGGATTTAAATACTGTTAAAATTGAAGAATTGGTTGGATCTCTCCAAATTTATGAACTCGCCATATCTCAACCTAAGAATAAAAAATCTATAGCCTTGAACACTGTTGAGGAAGAAGAGTATGATACTTCTGATTCGGAATCATTTCATGATAAGGAAATAGCATACTTTGTTAAGAATTTTCAAAAAATGTTTAAAAATAAGAAGAAGATTGAAGAGAGAACAGAGGTGATTCCAATGAGTCTAAAAAGAAATCTAAATCTGTGAGATATCATAAGTGTCAAGGTTTTGGCCACTATAGAAGTGAGTGCCCTAATGGTAAGAGAAATTAAGGTAAAGCTATGGATGCAATTCTAACTGATGACGAGTTTAGCTCAGATAATCAAAGTGAGATGTCCACTCATGAGGAGAATAGGATGTTTATGGGCTTCACTGCTATGATTAAAAGTGAATTTGATAAGGATAGCGAGAAGGTTGTGGAAATAGATAGTGGTGAGTAATTTGAGGAAGATTCTGGAGATGAGGAAGAGATTTGTGAGGTTTATCAAAAATTATTTGAAATGAGTCTTAAGATTAAGAAGGTTAATGAAGTCGTATTTAATAAAGTCAATGAACATGAGCTAGTTAGAGAAAAACTTGTAGCTGACCTTCACGAGTCTACCTTGTGCCTAGAAATCCAAGTAAAGAACCTTCTGAGTGAACTTGAATATTCTAAATCTCAACTTGTTACTTTCTCTAGTGGATCTCAGAAACTGAACAATCTTTTGGGGTTGAATAAGCATGTTGGAAATATGGGAGGTCTGAGATATAAACAGACTGATCATAATAGGGCTAGTACTTCCAAAACTATGTTTATCCTTGCCACAAACCAGCCTATGTATGTTCCAAATCCTGAACTTAAGAACAAGGGTATTGTAGGACAGAGGCCTACTAGACAACGTAGGACCTACCAACCAAAGAATAGATATCAGCGATCACATAACTTTGGATCTAGGTTTATCCTTACTTGTTTCAATTGTGGTGAGTTATGACATATAAGGCATATGTGTCATAAATTCTTGATTAGAAATAAAGATCAAAATTTTCATTAGAGTTAGAAATCAGGATTTTGATAGTCGAATTGATTTCCACACTAATCAAGTGAGTCATTTGACTAAGTTAATGATATTGTTGACTCGGAATAGGTCTTCCACTGAACAAGTCTAGCTTAAAAAGAGTGATTTGAAATTCTTTAAATTGATCACGGTGCTCTTAAAGGTAAGAGCCTTCGTATACCTAATTGATTATGTAATTTTTATGCATGCTTATACTTATTAATTGTAATTCATTCATTTATTATTATTTTTTATTTTTATTTTTTTTTTGCTTTTTAGATAGTTTGATTTTAAAAAAAAAAAAACTAAAAATAATTGAAAAAAAAAAAAGATTTTTTTTACTACAACATGATATATGATTTACTTGAACATGTGTATTGTAATCAAATATGAGTTTAACTGATGTGTTGTAGCATATTTTTCATTACTTTGTTTAGGTTTATGTGGAGTATTTAGTATATGTTTCTTCATATACCATCTGCACTGTAGGTTTCTTCATACACTATGATCTGGTGAGTAAGTTTTAACCGCATGTGTGAGATTGGGGATGGTCGTCATCTGTTGGTAAGGTGACAGTGAACATGGATTGACCTTAATTTAGTATACCTAAACTCTAGTATATCCCCTTAAATTAGAAAAAAAAAATGCTTCATCTTATAATCTTTTTCGAAATCTGTTTGACTTGAGCAATTAAGTTCGAGGGGTTTCTCATAACCTAATGCCCTATGGTCAACTGACTTGGAGTCAACGGCCCAAAACTCGTTACAGGAGTAATCTTAGTCCCTTAATGGAGAAAAGTCTGCATATAAGATGTGAAAAATTGAAGAGAAAAATGATAAACTTAAAAAGAAAAATAGAAATTGTGTGAATATATATATAATCATAAGGAATTAGAAGTACTTAACACAAATAAGTCACTTATACAATTTACTTCATTTAGACTTGAACTGAGTATGTAAGAAATTTTACCGATTATTGATTATGCTTGTGCATGTTATCAACTGCATCTTTGAGTTATTATATATTGTTGTAATATTTTCTTTGCTCATTTGTGACAAAAGGAGGGAGGGACAGTGACATTTTAATTTAGTAATTTAATTTTAGTTATAGCATGTTACATTTTAATTTTAATTTTAGAGAGTTTGTAGTAAGGGGGAGATGACAATATTGAGAGTTTTGCTTTTTTAAATGCTTAGCTTTTTTGAATTTTAATGTTTTGTTATATTAATGTTTTAGTTGGTGTTTTGATTAATATTAGTATTACTTCTCAATCTAACTAGCATATTTATGATAGTCTGTTTCAATTATTATATTTTATGTATCACGTACTTTTACACTTGGTATTTGCGTTGTTGATTTCAAGAAACGGGTTTCAAGGAATGCAAGAGATAGACGTTCAGTTTGAGTTTGGGTATATTAGTTTATTTTTACATCGTTGACTCGTATTGTATAATTTTGTCACAAAATGTCAAAGAGGGAGATTGTTAGAATTTATGTTGTATTGGTAATTCTTTAGACAAAAAGATTATTATAAAAGAATAGGATTTTTACAAAAGAGTTGTAAAAGTCAAGGAGCCTTTTAGATGGTTGTATAAATGAATTAGGAATCTTTGAGTTCGAGTATGGAACAGGAGAAAGAGTCACCGGATTTACGTTAGTCTGTCACCTAGCTGATGCTTGAGCTGGAAAAAGTAGAATCATTGTCTCCCGTCTGTCGCTCGAGCAACTGTGTTATACATGAAACTCTAGCTCACGATTTTCAAGAGTTCTATCTATCATATACTACCTAAATATTTCTTATTATAAATACACAAAGCCCAGTACGTTTTTATATTTGGTTGATCATTATTTTACATCATCATAACATCATTCTAAGATCCAAGAACACATCCAAACATTGAGATTAAATTTTTGATTCTTGAGATCAATCAAGAACAAGTTGATAAAAACATCAAAATCAAATAATTCAAAACACCCACTTCCTAGATATAATCAAGAATGTACTTTCTCAATAGCCTTCAGAGATTGTTGAAATTTGAGGAATGTTGGACCAGAAGCACGTGAATAGTACAAGAATAAGACGTTCTTAGTGATCTACATGAAATAGACAATTCCAGAAGATCGGAAGCATGTGTGAATGAAGCACGTTCCAACGAATCTTGAAGATTACATAAATTAGATCGGTGAGTCCAATGAATTTTCTAGGATGGATCATACCGTAAGTTCTTATTGTCTATAGTGGAAACTATTGTTTTAGTTCCGGAGTTTTTACCTAATTTGGAGTTTTCTCCATCATCAATTATTTATGTTATTTACTACTTTACATTTATTATTGTGGCAATTCAATATAGGATAATTTGATTTGATTGATTAAACATCTAGAACAATTGAAAAGTGATTTGTCGCTTCTAATTGATAATTTTTAATTTCGCGTTATTCACCATTCACCTCCTCTAGGTGATTTAACGGTCGACCTAATAACTTTTAGGTAAGAAAGACGAAAAGGAGTAAGAAATTTCTTTATCATTTGGAATAAATATTTGATAGGTGTTCAAGTGAAATCGCTAGAGTATGATACTATGAATCTAGTAAAGCGGATTTAAGCAGTTTGGATAATCGTTTCATAAATACTGTTTTACTTATTATTCCCTTAAATTAATCTTACTTTTTATTTGAATCGCTACAAAAAATTAACGTAGTAGCAATTCTAATTTCTGGACTTAAACCAAATAATGATTAACTAACTAATTGACATGGTTTTGAGATTAAAACGATGTGAAAAATGCTATGACTCGACTTCAATTTAATTCTCCACCTTAATTTATCATACAAATTCATGAAAAATAATTGATATGTGTATTCGGTCGAACTTCTCATATTTAATTGAAAACATATATCTCAAGCAAATTTAGCCTCTGCTTGAGTGCTCATTCTTTAAAAACTCATTTCTTCTCACAAACTCATTTTCAATCACTTCCAATAAAATAATTTTATACATAAATCCAAAATTTTTCCGACTTTTTAGCCACACATTCTAAAAAAAAAATCACTATTACAAAATCTATTTTTTTTAAAAATGAGACTCAAACAAACTCTTATTTTTACTTAACTAAGTGAACACATTATATCTAAGTCTCAAATTACCCTCTTTTCTATTTTTTTAAAGATCTATATAGACATGTCCATTTCGTAGAATGAAAAAGGAAAGATAAATTTTATAGATTGAAAGACATTTTTCCTTTATTTTTTGGGTGAAGGTCTTTTAAAATCTTGAGGATGAACAAGGGACTTTTTGTGAAATTTTTTATTTGTACATTATACTTAAAAGTACGTGACTAATTTTGTAGAAGTCATAGACATTTTGAATAACTCATAACTTTTCAAAAAGTTTTGATTTAATATCTTAGAATTTTTAAAAAGTCAATAAAGTCTTGATTGAATATATCTAGACTTTTTAAATCTTTAATAATCTAGAAAAGTCTTGGAATACATTCAAGTTTATGAAGAAAAAGAGAAGAAATTGATAAGTAATTGATAAGTGTAGTTTATACACTTATTCGGGGTCTAAAATAGCGATATTTGATAGTTCTTCCGACAAAATATATCGTAAATTGTTTTATTTTATACTATATAGGTAAAACTCAATGGTTGAACGAGGAATCGAAAGAAATAAGCGAAAAATAGTGAAAATGGCAAAATTCAAGTCTTGGGGACCAAATTGCAAATTCAATAGTTGATTCGGATTACAAGATGATACTTTCAAAATTGATAGGAGACAATTGGATGGAATTAGAACTCAAAAAGGAATAGAATATGATTAAAATCAATTTCCAATCGCACAAGTTTTATTCCAAATTTTTAGTCGAGAGTGAGACCCATTTTTGACATAGTAAAAGTCCGAATTGGAAACATTCTATTTCATCAAAGTTGTAGGCGTTTGCGTTATCTTTCCAACGCACTTTGAATCACCTCAATAGGATATTGGGAGAGAAATTTATAGCCAAAATACTGACTGCTGTGCAGAGATAAAAAATCCGCGCGCGAATGCAACTTTTTTTATTCTATTGAAACTCTTTTGGAAGTCAATTTGGACGTGATTTTCAACCAATGTTCGACTCCTACAAATACATAACAGCAAATTACATATTGGGAGACCTCTCATATACATCTTATACTCCAATATTCAGCAATTATTATCATCAAATGAGGAAAATTCATAATTTTTGTGACAGAATTGAAGGAGATTTGCAAGAATTCAATCAAGTGAAAATTCAAACCTAATTTTTGGGCAAAGAAGAGAATGCACAAGTGGAGATTCATCAAGAAACCATTGAAGAGATTCAAGATTTTAATCCAGAGAGGGTAAGTATTAGTATTATATTAAAATGCAACATTATATCACATCTTGGAGAAATAGTGAAAATAATGAAGTTTTTCTCAATTTATCAAAAATTCAAGTTATATCTTTTCACTTAAATGTTATTTCTTGTAATTTCAATATGTTAAGCTAATTTTATACATTGCTAGGATGAGATGAACCCTTGTTATGATATTTTTAATTTTTAATTAATTATTTTGACTTTAATTTGATTTGATTTGTGGATGTTTATTATTGTTTTATCATTCTTTTCAATTGGTTGATCGCCAATTAAATTGTTAGTGGATTTTGTTGTTATTGAGAGAGACAATAGGGTTTAAGCACAATATAATAAACATTGTAAGATTCGATAAAGGATAGAGATATATCTCTATACTTTATATGGTTTCAATATGTGTTCTAGTACTTGTTAATGCATTTATCATGTTTGCATTTTTCATCGACAGATAGAAGGGTCACATGAGGGGAATAGATTTGACCACTATCGAGAGAGACTTCCATTTAAATTAGGATCATTGACCAACATGAATGATTTCAAATTGTCGCTTTAATTGTTACACTAAAAATGGAATAACAAGGTGGATTCGACGTCTTAGCAATGCATCTCACATATTTGAATAAAAACACATTTACATACTTTCATTAATTTAATTGATAATTTAGGTATCAGTATAGAAAAAATCACAAAATTTATTTGCTATTCGATTAAAGTTGCAATTAATTTTAACTCGATCAAACACGTAATCATCGTGGGTTCGACACTCTATTAATCACTTTATTACTTGACCACGATCTCGTGCACTAGCTTGAATTCCCCTTCTTAAATTCTCCAAACCTAGTTCCTCGTCTTACATTTGTTTCTCAACTTAATCTCCAAGAATGTCTAGGAGATTATGTACAAATTGTATCTTTGTTTTTTAAATTGGTATTTATAGTGGTGTAATTCCACAAAAACTCGTGTACCAAAAGTTCCCAAAAAGCCTCATTATTTTCTAACAAATGAAGTCCAAATTGGACTGTACAAAATAGGCTCCCCCGAGCTGCAGTAATTCTTCGCCCAAAACTTGAGGGTGGCCTCCATCCCTTTGCTTCTCCAGAAATTACAGCACAAGCTCTGAACTTTTTTCCATCTTCAAATTGAGTTCGTCATCACTTTTGAAATTATTCCAATTATATCTTAAGTTTCTAAGGTTCGCTCTGTTTGGCTCCAACACGTGCTTCCTTTAATTCATCCTACAAATAAAAGAAAATTCAAATAAATTAATTCAAATCAAATCAAATAAAGACTATTTGACTATTTGACATAAAATTATAAACCTTAAAAGATTCTAAATAAATAAAAAACTATATTTATCAATTGGTTTTTATCCCACATGGATTTATTCATTGACCTAATTTTGAGAAATGGATCTTATACCAGTCTTAGTCCACATTTCAAGGAGACTCGTGGATTTCAATTTTAAGTTTCACGGTCCAAAGTCACTAGTTTATTGATAGTGTCTTTTTTATTTAAAATGTTATAAAATATGGGTCATGGATCGTTCACGTAGGGTGACCAAACCCACAAGACAACAAAAGGGTTGAATGGAGTGATTTGAATTTGGAATTCAAATCCACACATCCCCATAACCTCCCATAAAACCTCCATTTTTTTGTCTAGTAATGGAGAGAAAAAAAGATGGTAGAAAAATGGTGAAAATTCGTATAGATCTTCTCGAGACCTTTCTAACGATATAAAGATCATTAATTTTTGTCATGAAATGAATAAGTTATGACCTCCCGAAATTTGGATGTAAATCTAATTTTTTACAAGAAGATTGGTAAATCCAAAATTTCATAACATAATAACTTTTTCTACACAGTGTTTTAATTTGATTGGTTGGGTAGATCTTCTCAAAACCTTTTCAATGATATAAAGATCATTAATGTTGGTCATAAAATGAAGAAGATATGATTTCTCGAAGTTTAGTTGAAAATCTGAAAATTTTGCATGATTTTTTTGCCATTTTCACTCTCGGGCAGATCTGTTGATATCCCAAACATGTCCTTAAACATTGATTTGTAAAATCTGACTACACGGATGAACTCAAAACGTCGAAATTAGTTGGGATGACCAATTGAAAAGTTTTTTCGAGAACAGCATGGTGGTGCTAACGCGCCCCATTTTTCTTATTAATTTAAGAAAATTATTGCAGTTTGGTCCCGCACATGAGGGCGCTTGAGGAACTCGATTTTAATTCTAAAAATTGTAGATTGGTCCCTAAATTATTCTTGATTTTTTAGTATGAGTAAATTAATTTTTGAATAGTTAATTTTTTTTTTTTGGTATTTAATGCTTGAAATAAATTTGTAAAAAGTATTAAAAATATTTTTTAACGTAAATTTTGATTATTTTTTTTTTAAATCGAGAATATTTATTAAATGGTATTTGGCTAATGGGAGCTACTTTTTGAAGTGCTCTCATTTTTTTGGAAAATGAAAAAATAATCTAAAAATATTTATAATACCACATTTTATATACGTTCATGAATTATGTGGATCTTTGATTAGATTAGGATCCATTATAACTTGTTTCCAATTTTTGTGTTTGATCGGATATTACTGAATATAAGCACACTTATAGCATCCTTAGAGGGAAGGCTTGAAAAGCAAAGGATATGGAACTTGTTAAAAAAAACTATGTATTTATTGAAATTAATAAATGTATCTGGAACATGACCTAATGGAACACGTAAATATTTTTGGACAATTTTTTTTTGTGATAAGCAGAATATGAGAATTCAGATGTCACTTCACATTTGTCAGGATTGTGTTGCAACATATATTAAAGTAAGGTTGAGAGTCTATATAATAAAACTTAAATGATGGGAGTTTTATTCTTCGATTATAATCGAAATTATTTTTTGGAAGAATTAAT
>CAIGRT010223932.1:0-10461 GCA_903798405.1 Fraxinus platypoda | reverse complement strand
TTATTCAGCCTTATCACAGGCTTGATATGGCTCGCCCTCTTCAGTAAGGGCATCGCCTCGCCTCATTTAGCCTCGTCACAGACTTCATTGCGTCAATATGGCTCGCCCTCTTCAGTAAGGGCGTCGCCTCGCCTTATTCAGCCTCGTCACAGTCTTCATTGCGTCAATATGGCTCATCCTTTTCGGCAATTACATCACCTTTATGTCGCATCTCTTTCTTATCTTCAGAGCAACGCCTCTGCTGCTTATATTCAAAATCCCGCTTCTGCAACAGCTTTATTACAACCGGTTACATATTCAGTGATTTATATGTCGATGTCCGACCCACACATGAATATTCAACTCAGACTTGGGGGAACTATTGCAATACTGGTTATCATTATATTATTATTACTGCTAGCATATGCATTATGTTATTGCTACCTTGTGCGCACTTTACATTGCTGCTAGCGGGTCATGACACTATTTTCGCTACAACAAATATGTATGCCACGTTACCTATATTATCCATATATCGCTTGCTTCATATTGGCAATACTATTACACTGAACTGCTCGAGCATATAACCTACTACAATGCATGGTAGACTCTCTNGCGCACTTTACATTGCTGCTAGCGGGTCATGACACTATTTTCGCTACAACAAATATGTATGCCACGTTACCTATATTATCCATATATCGCTTGCTTCATATTGGCAATACTATTACACTGAACTGCTCGAGCATATAACCTACTACAATGCATGGTAGACTCTCTGCATATTGTATATCTGGGAGACATTTGATGTGTCATTATTCACCTTATTGTCATGAGTAATTTGAGGGCAAATGGACCCCAAATTTATTTGGTATATGTGTAGTGGATATATTGTGTTGTATTATAAGATTGATTTAGTCCATATTACAGAGGAGATGCTGTCGAATTTCGACAACTCATATGCAGTATCTATCTTTCGAGGCAATTCGTAAGTCCTCGCTTGTTCATGCTCGCATATACATTTTCCGATGCAGTTCGTAAATCCTCATTTATTGCAATGGTTTATGTTCTCGAAGCAATTCACAAGTCCCCGCCTATTTGGGATCGATGCATACTTTTTAAGGCGATCTGTAAGACCTCGTCTCTTGGTAATTTATACTTCGAAGTCCGATCCACACATAAATGTACGACTCTGACTTGGGGGACTGATGTTACACCATAAATTACCCTATTGGGCTTGGACTTAGCCCATCTTACAAGGCCCATTATCTAGTCAGCCCATTTGTTTCTCTATATATATGAGGATCCATTTCATTTTAAGGTATGATTTCTAACCCTATCCAAATTCTCCCCCCCCCCCGTCTCTTGCACTTATTTTTCCTCGTCCGACAGTTGACTTGACCGTCGGAGTGCGAACAGTCGCCGGACTTTTTTCTTGGCCAGCGGCCTTTGCCTCCTAACAGGGTGTTTAGTGTGCAGGTGGTATCCACGTGAAGGGGACGTGACAGGGATTCTGTTAAGCCATTTGTTGGGGTCAACAGTTTGCAAGAAGTTTTTTTTAATACATTAACATCAAATGATATTCCACTACATGAATTAAACCTTAAGGTAAATTGTCCTGTAATGATATTGCAAAATATTAATCCTTCTGAAAGTTTATGTAATGGAACACACCTTGCTTGTCGAAAATTTGAGAGAAATGTATTTTTTGCTGAAATCACAACTGGTGAATATAGAGGAAAATTTGTTTTCTTACCAAGGATTTCTTTTATACTCCTTAAAAATGATCGAAACTCAATTCCATGTAAGAGAATTCAATTTCTTATTAGACTATGTTTTACAATGAAAATAAATAAAGCACAAGGTCAAACACTTGATTTTATTGGTTTATATCTTCTAGAACCTTTTTTGCTATGGTCAGCTATATGTAGCACTATCAAGAGCAAAAACAAGTACATCTTTAAAAGTTCTACAAAAATCATTAATCATAGACAATTCACATGACACGTGTACTAAAAATGTTGTCTATAAGGAAATTCTTTCGTTTTTACATTCATAGACATTGAATGTTTTCGTAGGTATATTTTTTGATCTTTGCCAAGTTATTATATTTCCTTATCATACAATAGTTAAACATATTATATTCAGCCCCTGTTTGACTCCCATTTTGTTTGAAAAATAATTTTTGGAATAGTGATTGATGGAAGATTTTGTGATTAAAAGGTAAAGAAATTTTTTGGGTTTATATGTAATATTATTTAACTAATAGATTGTGTGGTTGAAATGAAAAAAGAGAAATAGATTGAGAAAAAAAAATGGGTGTCAAACAGGGGCTCAATAAAAGTTACCATTTTTCATTCTTTACTTTTGTTATTGAAGTTTTTGCAGGTTCGTCTATCGATAGAATGACATTTTTCATGTCTACAAACTGTAAGGATGCAGTATGTAAAAAACAAACATCTTCAACAACATCCATTGTTGTAAAAAAAAAAAAAACTACAGCAAATATATCTCACTTATTAGGTAACAATTATTTTCTATACATATTATTTTGTTTCAGATGTTCAATTTTTATTCAAAACGTAGTATGTAATTTTATTAACTTTTCTACGTAGAGCAAATGTTTTTGTACATCTTGAAGATACATCGGGAGGATTGGAAGCAAGTATGATAGGAAAAATAGCAGAAATATTATTGGAAACTAATGCTACTGAAATAATGAATCATATTAAAAAGGTGAAACTCAAGTACCACAACTTCTTAACTGTTTTTTCTTATACAACAACATATAATTAAAGTAGACTCGGGATTTGGATACACAAATGACCGATGTGATAAAGATCGGGAATGAAGAAGAACAACTCTTCTACCTAAAAGTGACGCCGAGGAGACAAAATCTACCAGAATACAGATATGAAATTATATTCACTTCTTCAACAAATGTCAATTCTTCAAACACAATCATGGAACTGGATTCTTCTCTTGCAACCAATGATATCGTTAATTCAATGACAACAGGTGATATTCCAAACAAATCTATTACAAAAGGCAAACGTAAAAAGACTCTGTTTCAAATTGCAGACGAAAAACTTGAGACTGGCTTAAAGAAGAAAATGAAAACTACCATAGAAGATGAAGAAATCAGTGTTCTTAGCTCCGAAGAAAACCCAAAGTGAAAAAATGCAAGTTTATTTTTGAACAGAAGACAATATAGTTGTTAACAGAAAGCATTTTTTGACGAGGCATTTTTTGATAAAAGGCAGTCCCACCATATGTATGTCGCTTCTAAAATTCAAGAGAAAAAACAACCACCAACTTACTTAATAAGTGATGTTAAGTAGTATCTGATCCAAAACGGTTGTTTTAAGTATTTTGATATCGTTTTTAGTTACAAATATAAATAGTTTACAGCGACATAAACACTACTTGTACACTGACTGTATGGATGCCCATGTTGGAGTTATTGTTATTATCAATTTAAATAGTCTTCTATTTTTCTTGTACATTATATATATTTAATCATCAAATAACCATTTTATAATTAATGTGAAATTATTTTAAATATTTAACAAACTTTAAATTAAATGGAAGCCGAGATTTCCATATGCCGCACACCCTGAAGATGCCTCCAAGGTGCGCAGGAGCGTTGCACCCATCAAATTTCATAAAAACTTATTTTTATATTTAAAATAAAAATAATAATTTTTTTTAATAACTAATAAATAAATCAGTACACAATTTTAAATAAATCACTCCACACGGATACACCCGTGTAGAGACACGGACGGAGACACGGAGCTGTCTCCGTGTTGCATGGGAAAAATTCTCCATGCGTCACGGAGTGCACAGAGATTTTCTCCATGCTGCGCAAGAATGTTGCACCGAATCTACGCGTTGCTGCTGCGCAAGAATGTTTTTATCACATCACTTGTCTTTTTGAACCTTTTTTCAATTAAAACTAACTTTGAATATTAATTTTTTTCGCCTTTTAAACCTATTTTCAATTAAAACCAATTTTGAATATTGATTTTCAACAAATTTTCAATTATATGATTTAAATATTAATTATAATTTCCACTTGTATTCACACCTTCAACTACCCAAGCTTTCAACTGCCCAAACATTCACTTTCAACTACCCAACTACCCAAACATTCACACTTTCAACTACCCAAGTTTTAAACAAAAAATTCCATTCATTTTCTTCTTTACAATTCAAAAAGGCACCACTACCACCACCACAACCACAACCATCAAATCCACCATTGAAAAGGGACATCCAAGCTACCTCATCCCCACAATAATCCACTCACACACACAGATCTACGCACGGAGACACGCCGGGAGACACGAAATCATTTTATTTGTTTGATTTTTGTTGGTTATGCGATATGTTGTCTGCAACTTATATTTCTTGTCTATAATATACGTCTCATTTGTTCTTATTGATTTCCTTGTAAATTTAGCTTATGATAATTTCCAGTGTCCTAATCTCTATATACTTCTCCATTTTTTGCAGTTTTGTGCTACGAAGTCTACCCACTCGCTCAAGAGGTAATTGTAATCTCCCAAATTTTCAAAAACCTTGGGTATAACCAAAAACTCACTTTTCTTTACATTCAATGCAGAATAAGTGAAATAATTGGAATATTTCTTTTTCAATTAAGTGATTATTTTGATATTCATTGGCATGACTTTGTTTTTTGTTTCAATCAAATCTTGAATATCCATTATTAAATTATGCATTTTAAATAATTTTTGCAGATGTCTTTGCAATATATACTATCTCCAAATCAGTGATTTTTAGCTGCAATCAGTCAATTTCTAAATTATCGATATGTTAAAGATTTTGTAGAGCTTATCAATGCAGATCAATAAGCGTCTTTATTATGTAGTAATTTTCATGGATTTAGATATGAAGTAATTTATAGAGAAGAAGAACAACAACAATTTAATAGTAAGTTAATTCATGAATTCATAATGAGACTTGTAGATTGTGGCAAAAACAATGAAATTTGGGTGAAATTAGATAACCATTTAGTCCGCTTTAGTCTACAAGAGCGTTGTCTTATTATCAGATTACCTTGCCACGAGGTATCTATTAATCTTGACTTCAACAATAATCGACTTAGAAATCAATATTTTCATGGTACAAAGAAAATTAGTATGAATATGCTTTTTGAAACATTTCATCTTTGTGAACATCAAGAGGATAAATTTAAGTTGGGGTTAGTGATGTTAGTAGAGTGTGTTTTGAAACCTACCGGAAGAAAAAATGATTACAAAACTCTAAGCATGGTTGAGCAGCTTAACAACCTCCTTGAATATCCATTAGGCCGTAGAGCATATTTTGTTTTGTTAAACTCACTGTGAGAATTCCAACTGGAAAGAGTACATAGACTAAAAGAAAATGAGCAAAATGAATATAAATATGAATTGCATTGATATCCACTTGTATTCCAGGTATCTTCTTCTATTCTTTTATTTTTCACCAATCTGAATATATAGTTTATATATAATATATAATCTTTATAATCTTTATATTCAATTATCTTTCAGTATTGGATATACGAAACTTTTCCAGAGACTGGACAAAAATTTAGACGTCGTAGATACAAAACATTACAAAGTCCAAGAATGCATAGATGGAAGCCGATTAAATTTTTTACAGAGAAAACAGTTAGTCAATTTTTGCATGACAAAGTGGTAATAAAATTATTTAATTATATTTGTTTATTACATTCATAATATTATATTTATTTATCTTTCTCAACACAAAAGCCACAACAAATCATTTGAGTATTTCAATTACAGATTCAAGTAATTGCAATCTTAGAGCCTACTGAGGAAGAATTGTAAACGATGTGGTATACAACTCTTTCACTACCACATAACAATAATCATAGTACACTAGATGCCATTATGAATAGAGATATCAACAATGTAGCACAACAAATCCCAGCTACCACTGACAACATGCCTGATCCTATGGCATATAATTCGGTTGGAGCTGACCCAAGTTCTACTTCTATTGGCTCCAATTACGTGACTAGAAAAGAAATGGAAGAGATGCTAAATGTATATAGGCAGCATGTATCAGATGTATCAGGTTTGTGCAACAGTCCGAAAACGAACATTGTTGAAGAATCAAGAAGACAATAGAAAAGCCACTACAAAATAGTTCTTCGCAACTAGCAACAATTGTTTGAACAACAACAGTGGCAACAATACTACCAAGACATGCAATCTAGCATGCAAAATTACGTGGATACCAGTTTGATTTCAGTGTGAGATCTTACATAGATGAACAAAATAGCAATATGCTCAATAAATTATCAGACTGTGAATCAAGTATGGAGGCTGTTATAGCTTTCCTCCAACAGGATCTTCCTGTCCATAGAACTCCAGTTCCAAAGGACGCCTCGACATCTCAACAGATGGAAGATATGGAAAGGTTAACAAAAGAAAAAAAAAGGTAAAAGAAAAAACACACAATCTTCAACGTCAAGTTACACTTTGAAAGATTATCCTATGGATAGATACACCGTAGTTAGAGATTGGATATTAAAGAATCCATCCAAATAAGCAAGCTAACTTGAATATTATAATTTTACAAGAGTACAAACGACGAGGAAATGCCAGTGGATCTCTGGATCTAACTATCTTACAAGAGTACATGAATGGAAAATTGCCAATAGCTGGTTGCCCATGGATATCGTGCAATTATCTATTAATTTCATGTTCAGATCCAGGCAACAGTTAGTATCTTTTTGTTGTTGATTTCCGTGAATGAAAATTCTAAATATATGATTGCAGCTACATTGTTCACACATCAGAAGAAATTATTGATGTCTTCAGCATTTTCCTCCCACATACCAAATTTAAGGAAACATAGAAACAAACAGATGGAGTTGGACAACATACCTTACTTACCTTATGCAAATAGTGGGTGAGCATTTAAACAGTTTACTATTTACTATAATATTTGATTTTCTGTTTAATTTGATTTTATTTTTATGGTACTAAAATTATTCTTCTATAGGTCAAATTGTGCAATTTTTGTACTCAAATACATAGAATGCTTCGTTCTAGGATATCCAATAGAATCAATTTCATCAAACATAATGACTATATACAGAAAGAAGATTGCAGTAAGTATTTGTTATAATGAATATTTTTTACATCCCCGTTCGTCCCGATACTAATGGATAATAAAAATTGTGTCAGCTAGAATCGCATGTTTAGATAAGAACGGTTGGATTTCAACATTATCGGGATCTACAAACACTAAAAACAGTACATGAGAATATCTCTACGAAATTTTCCTTATAGTTTTACTTCAGATAAATTAGTTTGTGTGTTATACAACTTGGTTGTAATTTGGATAATGAAATTATCTTTTCTTTTCATGCTATTAGTTATGTTATTGATTTCGTGTAGTATACGTTTATTACATTAATTAACATGTACAACTTTGATTTAATTCAACTCTATTTTCCTTTCGTTTTTGCATGTGAAGTTGTTGTAATGCTAAAGTTATAAAGTGAACGTGAAAATCTTTTGAAATTTTTTTAGACGTTCAAGTGTATAACCCAAACTTATCTTGACAGTGTTCGATAGCATTGGGAAGGGCCTCGATCCTCGATTGATATTACTGAAATTGCTAAACCGTATGTGTATATTTTAAAACATCACACCATCTGATATATAATTAGTGAAGTATTGAATTTGAAACCTTTTGTATCTTTGTTTTGCTAACATTTACTTCATGTGCGATGTAATGCAGCTATGCTCTAGAATTGTTGAAGTTTTGTGAAGCTGGTTTTGAAGTTGTTGTAAATGTAAATTCTCAAGACTTTCTAATGTTCTAATAGCTTGCAAGATGTGATACGATAAGTTTATTGATACTTAATCTAGTTTATATTAAAGACTTAAGAAGAGATAGACAGACAATCCCATGCATTTTATATTTTATTTAGACATGCTAATAGAGTTGAAAAGCTTGTTAAAATCATTCAACGACTCGTAAGTAATGTGTTAGTTTTAATACTCACAATTTCCAAGATTTGCAACACATTGAGTTTTCCTTCTGAATCCACTTCTCTCAATCCAGAAATGACATGTAAAGGAGGCAAATAAAAGGATACCAGAGATTTAGCGGGTTCTTGAGTTATCAGTCCAAAGGTCTTCATGTGAAAGGGGCCCTTATAAGGAAAGGTTGTACGCATACCTGAAAGGAGATGGAATAGTACACCTATCAGTTTCTGCCACTGGTATAGCTAATATTGTCTTGCCGTATTATATTGATTTGTGTGGGAACTCTTAATCAATTTTCTTCTTTTCCCCCTTTTTTGTGACCATGTTATGTTTGTTAAGTTTGACAGGAATCCACTCCTTTGGTTTTCTGGGATTTGGTTATCGCGTTGATTGGCCAGTCAGCATCATTTTGACACCAGCTGCATTAAGTATATATTCTGAGATCTTTAGTTTCCTAATACAAGTCAAGCTCGCCCTTTTTTCTTTAAGTGATTTGTGGTTCTCACTGAAGGTACATGTTTCAAAACTAACGAGTTTGCATATAACATCCGTTTTTGCATATAACATGTGTTATTGGATCTACAAACAATGCCACTTACGTTTGGAGGTTTGTTGATTTAGTAGCATCAGATTATCCAATAATTGATTCTTCTTAAAATAAATTGTTTTGCTGAGCTATATTATGCCCAGTTATACCTTGATGAGAATCGTTGTGCACATTTTGATCATGCGGGGAGTCTCCCCAATATATGAGATCCATCATAAGAATTGCGATACCATTGACCTTGGAGTGCTGTATCCGGTTGTACGCCATCAGAAATACCTCTCAAATCATTTTCTGGTTTAGCAACAAACTGATCAGGGAATCTGTGGACAACTTAACCAGGGGGCGATCATAATAAAGTTTACAAGTCATTTTAATCTGGCAGTACTCTATCAAAAGGGAGTCCTTATATTTATGCCACCATGATTTTCTCATCTCTAACTTTTAGAAACACGTATCTTTAATGTCCTAATTGCATAGCATATTTTCAAATGGGACTTTCAGATATCCAAATGGCTATCGCAAAGATCAAAAAACCTATTAAATAGAATTTATTGGACCAAATATTGCCTCAGAGATCTATAACAAGGAATGTGCTAATGCTCGAATATATGTAGCCAGAAAATGGATAGTACAGCTTGCTAAGTTCTCAAGGCAATACCATTTCAATGTTTCGGACAGCAGTGACCTTTTCACGCATGAAGAATGTCAATGGCATCGAAGTTCGTAATTCTAATTTCTTTTTGATAGTTAATTATTAAAGATTTTTCATAAATGTCACTAAATTTGAAAAGTACAATAAAATTTGTCATTTTTACTAATGGTGCTAAAAATGTCACTTTTTGTGTGAAATGTCTAATATACCCTTAGAGACACTTTTTTAGGAGCATTTAATGCTCATTAATACTTGACTTGAATGTCATTAATGCTATGATGTGATGATTTAATTTTTGTACTATAAATATTTGATATGTGTATATTACATTGGGTAATATGAATTTGTTAATAAAAAAATATTATCACTGATATTTCGTTAGCGTTTGCAAACATTAGTCGTGTTTAATGTCACATACAAAATATTTCATCTGCAGACAGTAGAAGACATGCTTAAGTTTACAACCAAAATACGAATTCATAGACATAATACTGCATAACATCCTGACAATTAATTCGTTGTTCCCGACAGATTGTTTTATGGTTCTCGACAGTTGGCACAAACTACATACTGTAACTACAAATACGATGCATAAGGGACATGATGTTGCTAACTGTTTGATAAAGACCCCTACCAAAATTCATCCCTGACAAAACGAAACAAAAGAACTACACACTTAGTTCTTTGTACACAACCATATGCAATTACCGCCCACCTTATTCGTTGTCGACGTTTGAACTTTCTCCTCCACTATCTTCATCAAAATCATCGGAGCTTATGACATTATCTCAGGAGCTGAAACGTTTGTCAATCACTCATCGTCATCGAATTCATCTTCATACCGAACCATGAAATGAAACCCCTCATCGACCACACTCTTCGGTGACCGCGATGCTTCACTTGCAACTTCGTCAAGGTTGGGAAAAGGAATAGCGAAAATGGCTTTCCTACTATTTCTAGGGTTGACTTCATCATCATCCGACGAAATTATGATGGGAAATAATGGGGATGAACCAGATATTGGCAGAGGCTCATTCAGGTTGAATGGTTCGTTACTTCCTGTAGACGAACCCATTATGTAGAATGTAACAGGATGGGTGAAACTGTTTGTGTTTGTGAGTAGTATACAGTGTCACAAAGCTTATGAAGTGTTTGAGTGTAACTCATAATGAAGTGATGTCATGTTATTTATAATGAACTTCTTGGAGGGACGAAACTATGATGATTTACTACCCAACCACCAAGTC
>CAIGRT010223921.1:0-43852 GCA_903798405.1 Fraxinus platypoda | reverse complement strand
ACAAAAGTGCCAAAATGTTTCCAGAAGCTATTCAACCCAGAAGTTGCGCAATGGATGGCTTTTTATTTTTGATTGAACAAATAGTAACGAAAGCTAAAAGTCAGTGATCGGTCATTTAATTAACTCTCTTAAAAGCACAACAGCCCAACGGTAAAGACCCACTGCAAAGCTCAAGAAGACTTGAAGAGTGAAGGCGGAGACTGCAACTTGCGACTTTCATTGACTTGATCCTCACAATTGGCAACAAGTAATTGAATCTTCGTTTTTTTATCTTCTCTGTCATATAATCCCTCATCCCCCTATTGTTTTAATTTGAATCGTGGATTGATTGGTGAAATGCTTACCTGTTATTGATGGGTCTGATATCTGGTTGTAGTTTGTTACCTTCTGTAGAATGGATTAAACAAATACTCCTGCAATTGTTGCTAAGATTCAGAATTGAATATGTCGAATGCTTAGAGAATTCAGAAAGAAAATGAATATGAGAAGGGATTGAGACACAAACGAATTACTAAATATTTGATGGAGCAAGTACCTTGCACTTGGATCTCCGACCAGTGATGTTTAAATCAGTTAACTTTAAGAAAATTAAAAGAGATTGGATATCTCTGTTATAGGGAAGGCAACAGTGAAATTTATAGTACTGTTTACTTTATTCTATAATTATACATCTCGTGTGCTAATTTATTTAACCGATTGCTTATATTTTAGTCATTTGATTCCAGCAATTGTTAAAAACCGTTATTATGTACTTGAAAATAACTAAATCCTTTAGTTGCTTTTGGCACAGGAATGCATTAAAATATGTGCATTGAAAAAATAAACTATATAGATACCTTAAATCATCAATTTGATTTTAACCTCGCCTACATAGCCTGGTAGAAACGATTTTTGGTGCATTAATGAGTCGTTATTCTTGCATTCCTGGTGTTGCTCTCAAATAGGTAGAAAATTCATGTCAGATCTCTCCAACTATCAAAACTCAAGGACTAAATATATACAGAATTGCTATACCTTGGTCTATTGGAATTGTCTTGCTAAACCTAGAATGACAAAACATTTCATTGCTGTTATGTTGTTTCAAATTTTTTTGCAACTTAATTTGTGCCCCCCTGCAGGTAAAAAAGTTTGGCTACGCCACAGGTTATATTTGAAGACTTTATCGTAACCAACAATTTCTGAAGAATGGCTGCTCCAGATTCGGGTAATTTGATTAAGAGCTATGTTCTTTTCTTCATATATCTCTCCCATATTTTTTTATTCATCCCTTCTGTAATTTGCCCTTTTTCTTTTTTAATGGGGGATTATACTACAAAATATTTTGTGAGTAATGCAGCTGTAGCTTTGCCGCTGGATAAATTATCTTTAAAGTGCATAAATCAAGATGAAGTTTCAAGTTCAGAAGCCAAGTAAGTTTTTAGCCTATTATCAGTTTTCAGAATTGTTCTCTTTATCTATTTACTATATCAATCTTTTAACTAAGGTGATGAAATTTCGTTTAAATATTTTGACATTGTAATCAGCTGATTTATTTATTTATTTTTTCACTTTTATAATTCAGCTGATTGTAGGGAAACAGAAATCAAAGTGGCAGTTTAATTTTTATTAGGCTATTTTATATATTGTAGAAGCTGCCATTTTGTTTTTGCCTTTTTTGGGTTGTCGAGTGATAGGATTGGTCTCTTCTCATTTCTTGTTTTATATCGTCCTAAGGGCTCTTTCTCTCTCGCAGGGGAAAAATGTATACGGTTCTTGTATCAACTGGAAGTTTCAATCCTCCTACATACATGCACTTGCGTTGTTTTGGTCAGTAGCTTCATGACCTCAATAATGTTTCTTATCTTTTCTTTTCATGAGTGATTCTTTCAAAATTTATCTTTCATTTTATTGTTGAGGTGTTCATTCTTTTTTGATGGTAGATGGGGGGAGAGTTTAAAGCAATTATTTTCTAGCATCCTTCTATTTTCTACTAGAGACGAGTCATATCTGGTTGTGTGCAGTGAATAAAAGGTGTATGCTTGTGAAGTTGATGGTTGACACTAATTAATTTTCTCTTGTTCTGAACAAATTTATATTGTTTTGCGATCAGAGCTGGCGAGAGATGCCTTAAATTCAGAAGGGTTTTGTGTCATTGGAGGTTACATGTCACCTGTCAATGATGCATACAAGAAAAAGGTACGTCTCACTTTTTGATCATGTAAGAATAACATTCTACTTATTGCTTCAAAAAAGTATAGTGTGAGCCGGTTTTAGTCAACATGAAATCCCACCCCCCACACCTCTCTCTCTCTCAAGCTGGACATGCTTGCTTTCTCTACATTCAAAGAAGACAATACCTCTTTTAGGTGGCAAAGTAAAGTAAAAAAAGAAAAAAGGAAACAAAGCTATAAGGTTGTCACTATTAAGGCTACTTTGACCAATAAAATATTAATTTATCTATCGTGGTGTACTCAACAAATGCAGATATGGTTTTCTGTAATATGGCCTCTATTTGAACCACATTAAAATTCTCATTCTCATTCTCATTCTTCTACCCATTTTCAACCACACATTCTCCATCAATCTACTATTCCAAAATATATTTTTCCAAAATAATGTGGCTCAAACACACCCCTAATCTAAAACTCTAGTTCCTATTGTTTCCTTATGTCAACCTTTATGGATCTACTTCCAAAGGATTATTTATGTATTTTGCTAAAACAATCGTGATTCGTGTCTCATATAATATGACTCAGTTGTTTTTTCAGTCACCAGTGATGTAGTGTCACACAATTTATCATCACTGGACAAATTAGAGGGTTTATTGGACCTCACACTTAGTCTTAACCGATATTGTGTTTTGAGGTCAATATCGCTCCCTTTCTCTTGAGGTTAATTTTGTTCTCATTCTCTCAGGGCCTTGTTTGTTCTGAACACCGCATTGCGATGTGTCGTCTTGCTTGTAAAAGTTCTGAATTTGTCACGGTGGATCCATGGGAGGTACTCTCTCTCTCTCTCTCTATGCGTGCACGCGCTGAATTCTACAGATTTGTTTGATGACACTTCTAAGTTCAAAAATATGGATTTGCCTAGTGTGGTGCTTGCTAATTCAATGCTTTTTTGACTGTTATTGCATTTTTATGGTCTCTCATCAGGCAAATCAGAGCGAGTACCAACGCACATTAACAGTTTTGTCCAGAGTACGGACTTCACTGATTGAGAGTGGAATAGTATCAAATGGTAAGTCTACCATTGTTTCGTGGTGGGGTGGGGTGGGGTGGGGTGGGGTGAAACCGTAATACGAATATTTTAAATAAAACATGAAATATCTCCTGAACGAGGATTAACAGTCATATTGTTGTAAAAAGTGCGAATTAAGGCGTTTGAGTGCAGATTAATATTATAGAGGACCCTAAAATTAATCAAGCTTAGCTTGTTTATCCTTTGAGCCGAGTTTTAATGACGAATCTGAGGTGAGCTTGACTAGCTAGTTAAATTACAGAAATTAACATAGATTTTAACTAAACAAACCTAATTCAAACTGGGCCAGAAAAAATTGAAACATTAGAGAAGTATTTTCAACTCTAGCCAATTTTCAGCTGATCTCGATGCATGGGTAGTGGCTTGAACATATTTATAGTCCTACAATAATTAGTGAGTATGCCTAAGAACATCTCCAAGAGACTCTTTAAACATAAGATTAGACTCTTTAAATTAACCTTTTAATTTAGAGAGTGAGTTTGACTCTCCAAATTTAGAGAGCCAAACTCACTCTCTATAATTAAATGCATTCAAAGTGTTTCAATTTTCAATGTAGGAAAACAATAAAATAATTTAAAGAAAAGATAGTTAAAATAAAAGATAAAGAAAAATAATAAATATTTTTTTGGAGTAGTAAAATTAAGTGTTAAATATAAAGAGCTTGTTGGAGTACTTAAAAATTTTAACTCTCTAAATTTATAGATGCTCTTTAAAAATAGAGAATCTCTTGGAGATGCTCTAATTGTCTATCTTGTTTTAGCAGTTCCCATGGAGGCTATTCTTCCTTCACAAACTTAAGAGTTATTCATAGAATATGAAACGAAATTTGTATCCTGCAAGTTTTGGTTTCACTCTCTAACGTGATTTATATGAATTGTTTGTCTGTTTTTAATTGATTCAGTTGTAAGTTCAAGACTCTCTATTCTTCTTTTAGGGTTCCTTAAAGTCATGCTTGTTTGTGGTTCTGATCTACTAGAATCTTTCAGCATTCCAGGCTTCTGGATCCGTGAGCAGGTAACTCTAGAATACTTCAACTACGATAATAAAATGCTTATGCTGAAAAATATAGACCACGAGAATATGAGAATTGGATATTTTGCCAGCCTTTTAGTTTATATAACTGTTTGGGTAAGCTCAAAAACTTAAGGTACAAATAAGTTTTATAATGAGCTTGTTTGGGAAGAATTAAAATTCAATTAAAATTGAAAATTTAGCCGTTATTGGGTCCCACTTGTCTAATAAAAGTCAACAATAACGGCTAATTTTTCAATTTTAATCCGATTTTAATCTCTACCAAACACACTCAATATGTAGTCTTTTTATTAATCAAAATTGGAAATATGTAAGTTATTTGACAAGAAGGTATGAGTTGTTGATTAACTTTTTTTACTCAAGTAAGAAAGAAGTAACTTATGCAAACATGCTTAAAACAAAAAATTACTTTTTAACTTATATTTAAGCTTAGCCAAACTTGCTCATCGGCAGACTCCTTGACCCACATTTGATGAAGAAAGCTCAATTAGATTGTTGCGCTGTTTTCCTTTCAGCAACAGAAAACACGATATGCATCTTAGATGAATATACACTTTAAAAGACAAAAGTAGTGCCTTGCGAAAAGATGAATAGTTAAGAAAAATACTCCAATATAACATGTACTGAGAAAGTTTGTCAGGATATAAGGTCCTTCTGGAAAGTCCATATTTTTCAAATCAACAGTAAAGATGATTGGTGATAGGAATTCAATTCTGCTAACTGTCATTGATCATGCACTTCTTTTCATTTTTAGGTTGAGACTATATGTAAAGATTATGGGTTGGTTTGTATTCGCAGAGGTGGTCAAGACGTTGAGAAAATCATCTCTAAAGATGATACTCTGAACAAGCACAAGGTAATCCGTGTTAAATTTTTGTATTCAATTTTATCTATGTTCCTACAAAGTGTGCCATGAAGAAATTTGAATGCCCTTGTCACCTGTTTTTCCTACTATGTTTATTGACTAGTGCTGCCCATTTACCTTCTTGATTTTACCTGATTTAATCGTTAAATAATTGTATTTATCGTTGCTTGATCTCATAGCTCTATATTTGTTCATATTTTGCTCTGCTCATGATGAAACAGTGCATATTATCTCAAAACACTTGGTTCGTATTCTGGCTCATATGTGCATTAACTTCCAATGTCTGCATTGATCTATTCTTTGCAGAGTAATATCAAAGTTGTAGATGAAGAAGTACCAAATGGGATCAGTTCAACAGGATTGAGGTAAAAAAAAATTCAGTTTCACTTATTAATGTAGTTGTTGAGATATGGTCTTCCACATCCAGGCGGTTTCAGGTCAGGTGGGTGATCAATCTGATGAATTTGGGCTTACTTGTGTCGGTTTCTCCATGCAGGGTTTGCTTTTCGAGAGGATTATCGGTAAAATATTTGACAGCAGACGATGTTATTGATTATATCAAGCAACATGATTTATACAGAGCACAGCATGGACAATGATTTGAGGCTCGAAAATTCATATATAAAACTACATTGAATATATATTATGACAGTTCCTGCATGAGAAATAATAGAGTCATGTAATATACAGTGATAAACATGTAAACTGCATTTTACTCTTCAATTTTGAAAATTTCTCTAAAGGATAATTTGATCAATATCTGAATTTCCAAGGCCTGTACTCCATTGCTGATGTTTAGCACCCCAAATTCCAGACCCTTATGCCAATTTTGCTTCTTTGATATGTTCTATGGAATTTTGTGCCACTTTGTAATATGTGGATGTGTTTGGTTCGTTGAACTATACAAGATTATTAACGGTTGTCATGTAATTTGAAGTGTAATGTGCTTATTAATGTCTACCTATTTGCTTTAATATTTCAACATCTGGAAAATAATCAAACTGTACCATTGTAAATTTATGATAGCATATACCATATAACGTCTACTCTATGTTATTCAAACAAAGCTACAATTAAGTAAGAGTATATTAATAACTATTGTCTAAAAATATAAACCCTAAGAAGAAAATTGGAAAATCAATGTTCTGTATTTACTATTTAATAATTACGTTTACCCATATTTGTCAAGGGAAAAAGAACAAGAAAAAAGAGAAGAAAGGTAGTACCAGCATGTACGCAGATAAAATGGGGTGGAAATTGAAAAATGAAGGTCCCACCGAGACTTGAACTCGGGTTACTGGATTCAGAGTCCAATGTCCTGACCACTAGACCATGGGACCATTTTGATGATAATATCATTATTTTTTAATATTAGTAATGACTTATAAAACTAAAACCAACAATAAATAAACTTGAGCCTAATTATATACATCATTTTTATTGTTATGATCAATTCATACTTGTTAGGCATAGTAAAACAAGGAATTTTCCAAATAATAATGTGTAATTTTAGCGTTTATCATTTCTCCTCTCGACTTATTTTTTGAGTCATAACAAAAGTAGTCCTAGTCATGTCTATTAATAGGATTTGGTACACTTTTTAACGAGTAATGCTATTCATAATGCAAACTATTGATAATCATCATACATGATACGTGACATATATGTGGCAATTTATTATTTGATGCATGAAGCAATAAAAATTAGCACATTAATACATCAAATACCAAACTGCCAAATATATGTTACGTAGAACGACTGTCGATAGTTCTCGCTATAAATAGCATTATTCATTTTTAACATAATATTGGCATTTCTGCAATTATTTTTTCATTTTATTGTACAATATCTCAATATTGAATTACTGAAGTAAGAAGCAACAATCCTCGAACAAGGCTATATCGTTGAGATGGTGTTATGTTTACATTTTTAACAAATATTTCGATTGATTTTGACACTTCAATAAAGTGTCGAAATTGACTTGTACTAAAATGAACGCCAAATATAACAACATATCAATTAAAGTATGCGATTCATTAATATGCTTTTAACGTTGTATTTCTCCAAGTCTCTGAATATTGCATTGGTCATTTAGTGTGATACTAGTTGAATATTGTCCTATTAATTCTATGCTTCATTTCTATGGTTATCACCATCATGTCATTTAGTTCTGAGTAAACTCAAATTTTCATTAGAATCTCAATTTATATTTAATTTGATTTTATCTGTTTGAAGAAAAATCATTATTCTTTTAATTTTGAGATCGGCGTCGTAAATATTTATTCCCGTGATATCAAAAATCTTTGAAATTTTGTAGTAATTTTGACTAAATAAGACGATCCAAATAAATGTAACAAAAATTAAATTCAAATATACAGATGCAATTAAGAATAGAATTTCAAGAGAAGATTTATAAAATCTAATATATGTGGACTTTGTCTTTAATTGGTCATTAATATATTTACTCTGATAAATTTGATTTATACAATAATAAAAAAAAAATTTAATAGCATGTATAGCATAGCTTAAAAAATGCTTTTTCGACACGAACGGTTTATGTAATTACCGAAAATATATTTTTAGTGGGATTGTGTGTACTTCTACACGACACTGTAGATTGTTCAACAAAAGATTCCATTACAAACACTTTATATGGTACTTGTAAACTGCAGGACAACTGCCTTATTTTTGTCGTGATGAAAGTAGATAAAATCTTGATCTAACTCCCACTTGTAAACCCGACAAATAATAAGTTTGATCAATTCAATTGATCTCTCCACTCAACTTTCTCTTACACTAATTTTACATGACATTTGTAAATTTTCGACAATAACCTCATTTTTATCGGGATGCTTGTAAATAAAATCTTGATAGTTTTCACTGATAAGGCAACGAATAATCACTCACAATAGTCTCAACTAAAATCTCGACTCAACTTTTATCAAGAAATAATCAAACAAATACAAAAATCTTATACACGAAATTAGTGTTAGTTTAGTATTGACTATTTGAGAAAATATATCTGTACTCGTGACATTTTGAAATAAAATAATAATTTATTTTTCAATAAATTATATGTATTAATTTGAGCTTGCATTTTGTTTATGGATTGACTCGGTATTATAAATCGAGTATTTAAATTGTTAAATACAAAAAAGATTCGATTTATGATTTGATGTAAGCTTTATTG
Source organism: Fraxinus platypoda (assembly GCA_903798405.1). Classification (NCBI taxonomy): domain Eukaryota; kingdom Viridiplantae; phylum Streptophyta; class Magnoliopsida; order Lamiales; family Oleaceae; genus Fraxinus; species Fraxinus platypoda. Next base: position 35,525 of record CAIGRT010223921.1, on the reverse strand, counting down.
TCCATAATTAATAAATAAAGATGAATAAAAAAAATTCCTTCATATCATTTCGTCTTGATCTAGCTTTCGTTCGAAAGCCGACAAATGATCATTATTTGTCTTTTGAATTAACACATCGATTCATTTTTTTTCTAGAAAATAGTCGAAATACAAAGATTCTATTTTTTAAATTATTTAACAATAGCATAAATTATGTTAGGACCCTATCAAAAAAAATTCTTGATCTAGCTTTATATTGTAATTCAACAGATAATTGTAAAATGCTCATCATTAGCTACATTTACGTCGATGTATGTACTACGGAACGGAATCTTGATCCAATTTTCTCACGTAAATCGATCAAATATTCAAACAAATGTAACAGTAAATTGATATAACTTTTATTTGTAATCCAGTTTTCATATTTTTAATTAAAATCTCGACTTTACTTTTTTCAAGAAATTATCGAACAATCACAAAGTCTTATACACGAATTTAGAAAATTTTGATTAAATAATGAAACAAGAAAAGAGCAGGATTGACCAAATTCTGACAAAATTTTGTCAGAAAATCACCTAATTCTCTAACACAACTTGAATTCAGATTCTTCTGAAAGTTTAACGTTAAAACTTTTCATTAAACGACGCTGAAACCACGTGAACCCCAACAAATAATATTAAACTCAGTAGGTCCCACATAAACAGACCAAGCCTCGATTGTATCTCTCTTCTTCTCTCTTGTCTCATTCTTCCAGTCTCCTGCAGTTCGAACTAAAGGCGTGTGTATTGAAGTTGCAAGAAATGCGGTTTCGAAAGCTGGTAAAAGTCTTCAGCGTATAAAATCCCAACGGGAAAGAGAAAGGAAAAATGTAATTCAGTAGGGATTCTTGAAATTATGGAGAGATCACTAAAATTTCTGCTGTATGTGCTGGCAGTGAGTAGTAAGTGCTATAACTTTAATTTTTTGTTAATGTGGAGAGATGAATTCTTTCTTAATTAGCTTGCATTCTGTTTTCTTCCTACCTATTAGAGCAGCTAGTAGGCGAATTATTCAATTCACCAGCTAAATTTGGGTCTTTAAGTGAAGGGTTTACAAGGGTTTTTTTTTGTTGCTTTTTGGTGGCTGTGAGAAGAAAAGAAGTTGGACAATAATGGAAGTGGCGACTGGTGGCGCTGGAGGTGAAGGGGTTGATCAGAGGAAGCAGTGCCGTAGGACTGGGTCCAGAGGAAACTGGAGGTGCAAATCAGAAGCTATTCCTGGCAAAACTCTCTGCCAGAGGCACGAAGTTGAGTACAAACGTTTGTATGAGAGGAGGAAAATGAAGAAAATCCAGCTGAAGGAAAATCAAGAAATGGTCGGTGGAGGATTTTCTAACGCTGTTACTGTAAATAGGGATGTGGGTGGTGATGCGGAGGTGTCAGCGGGCAAGGAAAATCAGATAATTGAGGGCAGAGAAAGTGAAGGGCAACTAAGCGTGGTTGTTGAAGGAAATAGGGGTGAAGATGGTGCTGCTCTCGTGGCAAAGAAGAAAGGAAGGCCAAAGGGTTCTAAGAATAAGGAGAAGAAGAGAAGTCATGAAGAAAATGATGATATTGTTAGGATTGGAAAAAGAGGGAGGCAAGAGAGTTCTGAAGAGGAAAAGAGAATTGAAATTGGGAATGAAATCGAGGCAATGCAGGTGGCCAATGATGTTAAGAATGATGAAGGCAGTGAGGATGAAGTGACAGTTGTTAGTGTCAATAGAAAAAGGGAGGATTTAGGTACAGTTGGTTCCCCGCAGTCGGCAGGGATTGTTCAGAACAAGGAAGCCCTTAGAGATCTCGGCATCTATGAGGATAGGGGAATTCCTATGGAGGATAGCGGTCAAGTTGTTAAAGGTGTTGCAAAGAAGGGGCGGCCGAAGGGGTCAAAGAACAAGCAAAAGGTTGTCGTGACTGATGATAAGGGGATGCCGGTTCAAGTTGATAAAGACGGAGAACCCCTTGGAGATGGGATTGTGAAGAAGAAAGGAGGCGGAGGGAGGCCAAAGGGTTCCAAGAACATAAAGAAACTTCTACCTATGATTGACCAAAACCAGAAAATGCAAGGTTGCATTGTTGATGGAGAAACACATACATTGTCCAGCGACGTAGATGGAGTCTTAGGCAAAAATTTTGCTGGTGATAATGAGGGCATTGGTACTATTAAGAAAATTGATGGTCATGGTAGTGCTCTTAGTAATGAGCTTTCTGATGGAGTTAATCAGAAGGGTAAACGAGGGCGACCCAAGGGTTCAAAAAATAAGACGCCTTCTGAGAAGGAAGGGTGTGGCAGGCCCAAGGGCCTAAAGAAAATTCTGCTGCCAGTTGGTTCTAGCGAAGTTCAGGTGTCTTCTGAACTGTTTAATGTCAGTTTTGAGAATTCTCAGGAGAAAGAGAAACCTCAAAGGACATGGGTTGCAGAAGATAATGAATTTGCATGCATGGGGGAGCAAACAAACAACCCATCAATTGTGGGAATGTCGGTGAGTTTCTTATCTTTTTACACTAGCCTAGTTTAGTTTTTATGCGTATTAATTAACATTCAATAACGTGAAGGCTAAAGGTATATAGAGTTTGAGGGTTTAGAATAAATGACATTAATCTATTGTCATCTTTGTTACCAAATTCAGACCGGAAAACAGTAGCTAACTGTCACCTAATTAGGACAATAAACTACACGACAGACTTAATCTTGCGAATGGCCCACCATCATTGATGCTACTTTTAGCAATTATTGCGGAGGATCTAACGAGTATCAACAAACTCAATAGTTGTTGATTCATTCAGAATAAGACATGTTTTCAAGGATGAGGTTTAGATGTTAATGGATATACCCCATTCAGAAGAAAATAGTCATTGACTCTTGTGGAAGTCAACTTTTATGAAGTGTGTGGGGGGTTAGAGGTTTGTTTAGTAAAAAGTTTTATAACAATCCAAAATGACGTAAATTTGGGTGACTTATTGCTAGTAAATGCATGAGGTCAAAGTGATCTTCCTTTGTTCCAATAAGTTGATGGCATCATACCATTTGGATACTTCAAATAAATTGGAGTACATCAAACCACAATTTTGCCTTGCATATCGTATTCTCTGTTTATTTCTTTAACTGGTTTCAGCGTAATTGGTTGTTTATAATTTCTTAAGTTTTCCATATAATGAATGTTGTTAGACTTGTAACATCTTGCGCACTATAAGTGACATGTCATGTGGGCCTCTGAGGTGGCAGCTGGTGTTGTCACATTCAAGTTTCTGCATTTATTCTATTCTTATATAAAGATACGTAGATAATAAGAAGAAATTCGAAGCACAAAGATAAGGAGGAAGGTTTTTACTTCTCAGTATAAATATTGTTTTTGAGATGTTCTATATCATGGTGTCTTCACGTATCTTTTCAAGATCTAAGTTGAACGTATATGAATTATTATTTTTCTTTCAGGATGCCACCAAACAGAAGGAGCACCGGGGATCAATGTGTCACCAATGCTTGAAGAGCGATAATGTTGGTGTTGTCATCTGTTCAAAATGCAAGAAGAAACGTTACTGTTATGAGTGCATTGCAAAGTGGTAAAGAGAGTTACTGGTTCCTTTCACTGACAAAATTGGAAATGTATATTTTCTTGAATGATCACTTACTTCATAGATTTTGAGGTTGGAAATAGAACGAATTTCACCTATTATTTGTCTCAATCTTCTTTAGGAAGTTTCATTTAGTGTATATATATGCTGATTTATGTGGTTGATGTAATCATATTTATGAGTTGGTTGGTAAAATTTGTGGTTATATTTTTGAAATTTGTATAATGAACTAGGTATCCCGAGAGGACAAAGGAAGAAATTTTGAAATCATGCCCGTTTTGCTGTGGGAATTGCAATTGCAAAATTTGCCTTCAAACAGTTTTACTAGAAAAGGTATCATGACCTCGCTTATGCTATCATTATTTTACTACATTATTCATCATGCATCCACTGCAGTGTTTTCGTATTTAACGTAGTTTGGTTGTTTTAGGGTTGCCGGGAAGAAACCAATGAGAGTATCAGACTGGAAAGGTCCCTATATTTGCTTGTTAAAATTCTACCTGTCCTGAGGCATATACAACAAGAGCAGAGGTCTGAGCTAGACATTGAAGCCTGCATACGTGGTACTATAATAATGTGGAATTTGTCTTTCTACTTGTTGAGATGTATAATTTAGAATGTTTGACAGTGTCTTTGTACTCGATATTATTTTAAGGTGTTCAATTGACCGAGGATGATATAGAGGTTGCAGTATTTGAGGAAGATGATCGGGTATACTGGTATGTTCACCAGCTATGACTCGATTATTTCTTCTCTTAACTCTCAAATTGAGGATATGATTGAGCAGAAGTCACTATGGATTTTCTATTGTCAGGATTTGACTAATTCTTTTGAAGCCTTTCAGCACAGCCATCTGTAAACGGTTTTTTTTATTGTACTTATACACTGGTTTCGACTGTTTTCCCTCCTATAATTATGGTACCTGTGAAGCTGTTGGACTAAACTATACCTACATGTCAGTATTCCATTATTATAAACCTGTATTCTTTTCCTTATTAAGATTTCTCAAAAGGGCTGGATTACTCAATCTGTGGTGTTCCAAGACGTTCTTTAAATTGATTATTGTATTTACATTATACTTCTTATTAATGTTGCACACTGTACACATGGTGGTTTCAAATTGTGATTTCTTTCCGAAGTATCATTCTTTTCAACATTCGGCTTAATCCTCAAATCTTTGATGCCATTTATGCCTTTTGACTGTAGTTCATGATGTCACAAACCTTAACTTTGTAAGCTTTCTAATTCAACAGTGACAATTGCAAGACTTCCATTGTCAATTTCCACAGAAGCTGCCCGAACCCAGATTGCTCTTATGAAATCTGCCTTGATTGTTGTTCTGAACTCAGAAAAGGTATTCAGCCTGGAAGTATTGAGGCAAAAACTCTTCATGTCAATGGCCATGTACATGACATGTCTTTTGACTTCCCTAAATGGGAAGCAAAGATTAATGGCAGCATACCATGTCCTCTCAAAGAGCACGGTGGTTGTGGTTCCGAGGATCTAGTGCTCAAACGGATTTTTGACGCTAATTGGGTGGATGAATTAATTAGGCGTACGGAGGACCTTACGTCCGGTATCCAGTCAACGGATATTGAATTTTCTCAAAAATGTTTTTTGTGCCTTGTTAATCACTCTGCTCAAGATGGTAATACTCGTATGGAAGTAAGACAAGCAGCATGGAGAGAAAACAGTCAAGATAACTTTCTTTACTGTCCTAATGCTATTGATCCGGGAGATTCTGAGTTTGAACATTTTCAAATGCACTGGAGGAGAGGTGAACCAGTCATTGTTAGAAATACACTGGCAAAGGCATCCGGTCTTAGTTGGGAGCCAATGGTGATGTGGAGGGCCTTCAGACATGCGAGCAAAAAATTAAAAGCAGAGAATTACTCTGTGAAGGCTATTGACTGCATGGATTGGTGTGAGGTACGTGTTGGGTTTTATATGTAGTTTATTTGTTTCATGCATTTTCCTCTGTGTTCTGGTGCACATGAGTTTTATCCAGTTGCCACCACTGTTCATTCTATGCTTTCTTGTGATCATTTATAAGGTGAATCTCACAGCATTATCGTTAATGATGTATTAAACGAAACATTTGGAATTTAAGGTAGAAAACTACGGACTTGGCTGATCGAGGTTTTTTCCTTTTAAAAGAGAATCTTATGTTTACTAGAACAGGTATAAAAGTTCTCTGTTGATAGCCATCCTCGATTTCCTAAGTAAGTTCAGTTCATCTGTTGATTAACCAAATTCTACACATGAAAGGTACTCATTAAATCAATTAATTTTTATGGACTTGAGAATCAATTGAATTGCAGTAGAATAGGTAAAAACTTTTAGGTGGTTTGCCAAATAAATAAATAATAATAATAATCTTGTAGGTACCCCATGTTTATTGGGAATGAGGCTAGATTGTTGTTATTGTTCTTGAGAATAAATTGAATGCTTTTTGGCAATTACCATTAGATGCAGGCAGTTTAAATCTCTAGACGAGAAACTATAATTTTTGTATTAATATTTCTTCCATGTTACAGGTTGAGATTAATATTCACCAGTTTTTTAGGGGCTACTTAGAGGGCCGTAAGCATCTAAATGGTTTGCCTCAAATACTGAAGTTGAAGGACTGGCCACCTACAAGTTTATTTGAAGAATGTTTACCAAGACATGGTAGTGAATTCTTGGCCATGCTTCCATTTAGTGATTATACCCATCCAAAATCTGGTATTTTGAATCTTGCTACCAAGCTTCCCGAGGGTGCCTTAAAACCTGACTTGGGACCTAAAACTTATATCGCCTATGGATCTTCAGAAGAACTTGGCATAGGCAATTCAGTTACCAACTTGCACTGTGACATTTCTGATGCGGTAAGCTTGTACTAGCATTGCTGCTGTTATTTTAAAGTCACATTTATTAGACTCATCGGTTCGAATTTTCCCACAAAAATGATTGACTGTTATTTCAAGTGATAGGGGGGTGGTCACTTTTAGGCAAATTTTATACCTGATGTTGCTGTAATTGAATATAAAATCATAATCGTAGTGCTTAATACAACTAACCAAACATGCCATTACTGCTTTTGATTGTACACTTATGGTAGGTTCATTATATGTTACCTTTTCTGCATATGCTTATCGCATTATTTTTTTCCAAAATAAATGATTCTCAGACGATCTGATAAAAGAATAATTGGAATTGACTAGTCTTATTAAGGACTTTGGCTTGTCTTTTCAGACTCGTAATCCTGTCTTTATCTCTAAAGCTTAGAGTAGTATTATTTTTCTTATTCTCAGTACCCCCAATATGCTCCATTTTGGCCCTTTTTCCATTTATCGATTCAGTCCAATTTCGGATATAGTTATCAATTTTGTTAATTTGATCTTTATGTGCCATATATAGAATCCTGACTGACTTTGAATTTGTATTTATGATAGGTTTTTGAATCCTTTGACAGCATTATCATTAAATTTTTCCCTCTGTCAACAATTAGATATTTGGCTTCTTGTGCTTTCGCCTCACATGCCGGGTATGCCATTTAGAGTATGTTTGGCATGCAATACTAGACAAGATCGAAGAGTATAAAGAAATGAGATTTAAAGGACTTTTTCTTTTTTAGTACTGTCTATAGTCCTCACCAAACTAGCACTTACAGTTTTCTCAGAAAAAATGTTTTAACGAGGATGTAGTTTCAGGTTAACATATTGACGCATACAACAAAGACGAAACCTGGTTCACTGAAAAGGAAAAAAAATTCTAAAATGAGAAGGGAATTTGAGGTTGAAGATTCGGACAAGCTTCAAGGTATACATGAACCTCGAACTGCATGTAAAACAAATTCACCCGACCAGCTTCAGAAAGGTGAAACTGTGAAGGAATGTGCTGACACAGGGAACATAAATGATAGCAAATGTTGTCATGTGGAAAACAAAATTGATGAAAATGAACAAATAGAATCCAGCACGTCACTTGGAAATGCTCATCTTGAGACCGATGTGCCGCCCGGGTTTTCATATTCAGACAAAGGTAGAAAGTTGCCCGTGCCGGAAGATTCTCTTCAAAGTGGCAAAGACTGTCCCAAGACAGTACATGCGGGGGCTGTTTGGGACATCTTTCGTAGGCAGGATGTGCCCAAATTAATGGAGTACTTGCAAAAGCACTGGAAAGAATTTCGCTATTATACAATGTCTCCTTCGTATTCTGTGAGTACTTGATGGTTGTCAAATTTCTATTGTACTATGAAGATTTAATTTTGTCTTAGCATGTTTCTTTTGCTTTAGGTTGTTCATCCTATTCATGACCAGACTTTTTATATAAATGAGAAGCACAAGAAACAGTTGAAGGAGGAGTTTGGTAAGATTTATTTCTTTGATTAATCGTATTTCATATGAAACTACGTGGGGAAACTAACCAGAATATTTTAATTCCTTCTGATTAGATGTAGAACCTTGGACGTTTGAGCAATACCTTGGTGAGGCTGTGTTCATTCCCGCTGGGTGCCCACATCAAGTGCGGAACAGACAGGTAAACCTCTCGTACAGTATGCTCCTTTTTACACATTTTGGTGCGATAATTGGCTTATAAGCAACTTCTCTCCTCTTATTAGTGACGTAGTGGTTAATATAAAGTTACCCTGTTCTTTTCTAGTCCTGTACGAAAGTCGCTGTGGACTTTGTATCCCCTGACAACGTTCAAGAGTGTATCAAATTGACAAAGGAGTTTCGTTTGCTTCCTCAAAATCATAGATCTAAGCAAGATATATTAGAGGTATTTACTACTTTCACTAAAATTTTATCTTTCAGCAACATTATTACTGTGAATCTCACACTGCAAATATGAAAAAACACTTGAATTGCACAACAACAATTTTTTTTCTATGGCAGTCGGCAGCGGTGTTCTATTAGGTTTATATTGATCAAAATTATATTTGCTACAGGTGAAGAAGCTGGCTGTTTTTGCTGCAAGTGTTGCCACCACTGAAGCGAAAACTCTGATGTCAAAATTAAAGTAAAATTTCTCGAGCTCTTCGTATATTATCTTTTGCATTACTGTTCGATTTACACTTGATTTCATTTGTTGTTGTCAGTAAAATATCTAATTGGAGTAGAAGATCCTTCCTTGAGATTGTTGTACAAATGATGAACCACCTAAAATTTGTTGAATTTAAGGACATATTGCAGTCAAAACAGCATAAATATGCTACTACCATCCTTATATTTCGAGCATAATCCTCTTCACCTGGAGATACACTATAAAGAAAAATAGCATTCTTGAATTTTATGTAAGTAGACCGTTGAGGAACTTTGGATGTAACTTTATCCAAAGATGAGAGAAATTATCCTCGAATTTCTTTATACTCCAAGCACTTACAATTGCATATGTGGCGACATTGTCTTTTTTTTAACCCTCTTTATTCTGTACTTGTTGCTAATGTTACACTTTCTTTGCAGGAATGCTGATGAATCAAATTCTCGTGATCCACAGAGCGCAATAGGGCAACAACCGGGGCAAGCTGTTGTAGTTTGAGGATGCTCTATGGACAAAACTGGAAATAAAGAGGAATGTATTACTACTTCAGAGGATCGAGATTCTGAAAGTTTTCATCACCCTTCGGACAAACTTTTGTGGTCTGTTCAAACTCATATATTGCTGATGTACGTTTCGGTGTTAACCTGGTGCCCCATAGAAACTAGAAATTTTACAGACATTTTGATAGACATACATGCTGTATCATAGCATCATAGATAGAAATGTCAATAGGGGGGAAACTTCAGTTCTGTGTAAACTTTTATGTAATGCACCATGTTGTGAAGTATCTGCATGCAGATTTTTATGAACATTTTCTCTAAAAAAAGATTGTCCATTATATCTTGTTTTCATATTTTCTATTATGGAAATCGAGCTTAGATTTTTGTGCTTCATACGTACTATAAGAGGCCGAAGAGTTTTTGGTGTAGCACTCACGCCAACAATGACTAATGAAAACCCTAATTAAATTAATTCTTTCCATGCCTCGAGCAGACTTTTAGGGTTGCACAATTTCTCTTTGATAGAAACGAACTCGACTCTGGCGAATTAGGCTTCAGATAAGCATCCAGAAAATTTGCATCTAGCTGAGAAAATTCGTCTTTAGTAATTCATTAGGCATTGCTAGGTGGACGATCATTTCAAGACAAGAAATCTATGAAAATAACCATTTTTTGAAGCTACAACCTTGTCGTCGAGAAGTTTGAAGCTCACACATGCTAGTTAAGTATTGTGTTGTCATTATATTGAGATCAAATATCCGATCAAGGATTTACACAAGATTTCTTGAGAAATATGTAAAATTAGTTGTTTGCTTTCTTATAATTAAATGACTTTTTTGAAGAAATATAAGTTTTACTACTTTAACTTTCTTGATGCCCATGTTTCTCACAATGTCTTGTCTTGTCACATCGATTTTATTAATTAAGAGCATGTTCTTCTTCACTTCAATTAATTGGCTATTCATTGATAAACATAAGGCTTGCCAAACATATGATGATGCCTTCAATGTCAATACGTCCTCGTTTCACCGGTATTTTTAACCCTAAAATTTTCATTTTTCTTTCTTTCCCTAAAAAATTTCCCCGGAAAAAAAAATCCTTAAATCACAAATTCGTTGAATATCTGATAAGTGGATTTTTGTGAACTTATTTGAGTCATATTATTAAGCTTTTGCGTCGTTTTAGTATTGAATTTTACTTAAATTGGGTTAATTTCATCTTATTTCAGTTTTGGATTCGTCTTTAAGCAATTGGAAAAGAAAGAAGGATCAATTGACCAATGAATGTGAGTTTGAGGATTAATATGCATTTGAGTACAAGTTGAAGCACTAAAAATTGAAGTAATTTGATGTGGAGAACCAAGATGGAAGAAAGAATGAGAAAAGAGTTGAAAGGAAAATTCTAAAAAATTTTATAACTGGAAAGCCACCCAATTATATTGGTCGGGCGGTGATCCTAAACTTCAATAACAGGAGCCATTTTCTATGCATTGGCGGTTGCCTCATTTTATACTGGGCGCCAGCTTAAGGCTAAATCGGGGAATAATGTCTAATTTCCTAATTTGATTCCAACTCTTATAGAAACAAATCTTGGAATGTCTTTTAAAGACCTAGGGCCGTCTAGAACTAAACACTACACATTATAATATATTCTAAGAGATTTTGGGAGTAAAAAAAGAGGCAAGAAATATGAAGATCGATTCCAAGACTCGAAAATTCAATTCAAACTTTATTTAGGTGATGTCAATTCTCCAATATTTTTTTTGTTTTCTTCTTCATAACATGCTGACTAGTTTTCTTTGTGTTAGGAAAACAACGATCCATGTAATATAAGTTTTTAATCTTTAGTTTTATATGTTTGACCTTAAAAACAAGTTTTTGAATATTGAATTGTTTATATGAATTTCTTTTCTCCACAATTATTGTGCATGGTAGTTGTGTAAATTTGGTGGCTGTATTTTATCGATTCGAAAGAAGGAAAATAAGTTCAACATATATAAATTGTCATAGGGTCTGATGGGAAATAAAAATATATCGTTATGCCTTTTATGAATCTTTAAGTGTTCATTAAAAAACACACTCTTTTATATTTTCGCATCCATCGTAGAAATATAATTGGATCATATATAAAAGTAGGTCAGACATTACTCGAGAGAGATTGTTAAATGAAATAGGAACATTGATTTGTCAAATTCAATCGTTTTGTCAAAGTGTAAAACTAAGATTAAAATGGATTATTGCATGAGAATTCGGGATCCTAGTGCATTTGTTTTTTATTAAACACATTAAATTTACATTTGGAATAATTTACATTTAATTTAGTTAATTAACTCATAGTTTCATAAGTATCTTATTTTAGTTATAATTTTGTCACAGATAAATACATTATATTATTCTTGTTTCGATTAAGGTGACAATAATTAGTATTGAACTAATGAATACCTGTGTGACGATGCTTGAACTCAATTTTACTTTATTACTTTGTAAACCAATCGCACTATTACCATGATTTTAATTCGAAATATACTTTGGTGCACGACGTCCTCCCCAAGCCCATCTTCCAATTATCACTGTCAGCTCTAGAAATCCTTTTGCACAGCATTTTCTAGTCTAAATATTCATGGAAATTTCTTAAAATCTCTAAAATTTTATTACAATTGACTTTTAAATCTTCACTTTTTCCTCCAAAACCCATTTCTCGATTACTACACTAAACCTAAAAAATCCATTCTTTATCAAAGTTAATTGTTTATATACTGCCGTGGCGGCTGTTTCAAGGGGAGTCAAATTTATTCAGATGAGTGAAGGGAACTGGCCAAGTAAGGGCTCCGGGCTTGAAGGATGGGTGCTGGGGTGGTTCCAATTTTGGCTCGAATTTTCCAACCCCGAAAGGAATCTGTAAGGTGCTTGATAAATTTGTGATTGGCCAGGAGAGAGCCAAAAAGGTCATCTTTTTCAGTTTAATGATGATTTGGTTTTTTTTTTTTTTCGAGTTTTTAGTTGCGCTGAGTTGAAGGATCAAAAACTTTTGTTTTAGATTCTTATGCCTCACATTGAAGAATGATATTATCATTGTAGTTAAATTGAATCTACTGATTACAGTTCCTTTCTGTAGCAGTTTATACACAATACAAGAGGATATATAATGATTCCGACCAAAGGTAATGACTTTATAACTTTCAGTTTCACTATATTTACATTTCTGCAATTGTCACAAGTACAAAATATAGGTTTTGAATAGCATTTGATGGAGTTATTGGGTTCATGCTCTAACACCCAGATTAACATTATCTGAATTTCCACTTTTTGAACTGACTTTAAGGAAAATCTTGGGAAATTTACAACTTGCTATTGGCCCATGTTTATTGTTGCCTGCATTTTCTGTTGCTACTCTGTCAACCTCGATAAGAAAAAGTTAATGTTAGCATTATAATTTATACCTTGGAAGTTAGGTCTGCAGGGAGTACGGTAGTGACAAAAATTTTCTTTATGTCGCGGTGCTAGTAAATAAAGTCTCGATCCAGCTTTCACTCATAAGCTGACAAATGATCACTTGTTTTCTTTTCAAGCATTACCATGATCCAATTTTTCCTAGAAATAGTCGGTCAAATACGAAGATTCTATGACGCGTACTTATACAACACTTGTACTCTGTTCAGCAATAGGCTCATTTATGTCGGGACGCTAGTAAATAAAATCTTAATTCTAACCTTATCTCGTAATCTGACAAATAATTGTAAACTGTTTAGCAGTAGCTTCATTTATGTAGGGACACTAGTATATAAAATCTTGATCTAGTTTCTCTCATAAGCCGACAAATAGTCACTATTGATAATTTCAATTCATATCTAGAATCTACTTTTTTCAGGAAACAACCGAACAAATAAGAGAGCTCGGATTGAAATGGTATTGAAATTTGTTACATGTACTTTATGACACTTGTAAATTGTTCAACATAATTCTCCTTTATGTCGCATTGCAATGTTAGTAAATAAAATATTGATTTAATTATCTTTAGTAAACCGACAAATATCTACTTTTGATAATTTCAATTAATATGTCGATTCAACTTTTCTTTCTAGAAATAATCGAAAAAGTACGAAGAATTTATACATGAATTCAGAAAATTTTGTTTAGGCAAAACAAGAGAAGGAGCTGTATTGATTGCCGTCACCACATCGTTGATATTTTAACACAATTGAAATTCTATTTGCTACAGGTGAAGAAGCTGACTGTTTTTGTTGCAAGTGTTGCCACCACTGAAGCGAGAAAGCTGATGTCAAAACTAAAGTTCAATTTTTCGTGCTCTTTGATGTGTTTTCTTTTGCATTTTTGTTTGATTGAGTCGAGATTTGTTTTTTTGTTGTCGGTAAAGTATCTAATTGGAGTAGATTGATCCTTAAGAATGCTGTACAGATAACTTATATGAGAGGAGGAAAATAAGAAAACTTAAACAGAAGGAAAATCAAGAAATCGGTGGTGGAGGGAATTCTGACACCGTTTCTTGTTAATGTGAAGGGATGAATTTGAAATTGATTTCTTTCTTAATCAGCTTGCATTCTTTTTTCTTCTTACCTATTAGAGCAGCTAGGTGGCAAATTATTCAATTTACCAGCAAAATTTGGGCCTTTAAGTGGAGGGTTTACAAGGGGTTTTTGTTACTTGCTTTTTTGGTGGATGAGAGAGAAAATAAATTGGGAAATAATGTAAGTGGCGGCTGGTGGTACAGGTGGCTCTGGTGGTGGTGCGGCTAGTGGTGAAGGGGTTGATCAGAGGAAGCAGTGCCATAGGACTGGGTCCAGAGGAAACTAAAATTGCAAATCAAAAGCTATTCCTGGCAAAACTCCGTGCCAGAGACACGAAATTAAATACAAGTGTTTGTATGAGGAAGAAAATGAAGAAAATCTAGCAGGAGGAAGATGAAGAAAATCTAGCAAAAGGAAAATCAAGAAATTGGTGGTGGAGGGAATTCTGACACCATTTCTGGAAATAGTGATATGAGCGGTGGTGATAGGCAGCACAGGACAAGAAAAAGTAGGTAACTGAGGGCAGAGAAACTGAAGGGAAAGTGGGTGTAATTGTTGGGGAAAATGGGAGTGAAGATGGTGGTGCTCTAAGGGTAAAGAAGAAAGGAAGGCCAAAAGGTTCTAAGAATAAGGAGAAGAAGAGAATTCATGAAGTGATGATTTTAGGACTGAAAAAAGAGGCTGGCAAGAGGGGTTCTGAAAATAAAATGAGAATTAGAGTTGGGAATGAAATTGAGGCAATGTAGGTGGCAATTGAAGCTAAGAATTTTGTAGGTGGTAAGGTGAATGTCGAGAAGAAGGACAAGGATGAAGTGATGGTTTTTGAGTCATTGGAAAGGGGGAGATCGTAGGTACAATTGGGAAGGAAGATAAATCTGAAGTTTCTGTTGTTCAAACGAGGATGTCATTAGAGATCTAGGCATTGGTAATGTTGGGGGAATTCTTAGGGAGGGTCAAGGTGTTTGAGGTGATCATACGATTGCAAATAAAGGGCGACCGAGGGGTCGAAGAACAAGCAAAATGTTGCTGTGATTGATGTAAGGAGATGCTGGTTTAAATTTGAATTGCACTTGAATTGCACGATATAAACATGTAGTTTGAAGAAAACAGCACTTGAATTGCACGATAGCAATTATTTTTTGAATTTAACTATGGAAGCCATCATCGATGTTCTAATGGGTTTAACACGATCGAAATTCTATTTTCTACAGGTTGGCTATTTTTGCTGCAAGTGTTGCCACCACTGAAGCGAGTGTTAAAACTAAAGTTAAATTTTTCGTTCACTTTGATATGTTTTCTTTTGCATTTCTGTTTGATTTAGTCCAGGTTTGTTTTGTTATCAGTAAAGTATCTAATTGGAGTAGATTGATCTTTAAGAATGCTGTACGGGTAACTTATAATGAGAAAACATAAACAGAAGGAAAATCAAGAAACCGGTTATGGAGGAAATTCAACACCATTTCTTGTTAATGTGGAGAGATGAATTTGAAATTGCAGCAATCTTAATCGGCTTGCATTCTGTTTTCTTCCTACCTATTAGAGCATTGGCGAACTATTCAATTCGCCAGCAAAATTTGGGTCTTTAAGTGAATGGTTTACGAGGGTTTTTTGTTACTTGCTTTATGGTGGCTGTGAGGAAAAAAAATTGAGAAATAATGGAAGTGGCGGCTGGTGGTATAGGGGCTCTGGTGGTGGTGGCGTTGGTTGTGAAGGGGTTGATCAGAGGAAGCAACGTCGTAGGACTGGGTCCAGAGAAAATTGAAGGTGCAAATCAGAAGCTATTCCTGGTAAAACTCTTGCCAGAGGCACGAAATTGAATACCAGCATTTGTATAAGGAGGAAAATGAAGAAAATCCAGCGGAGAAAAATAAAGAAACCAATGGTGGAGGGAATTATGACACCATTTCTGGAAATAGTGATATGAGTGGTAGTGGGAGGCGGCATGTGACAAGAAAAATCAGAAAATTGAGGGCAGAGAGCAAAGGGCAAGTGGCTGTGATTGTTGGGGAAAATGGGGGTGAAGATGGTGGTGCTCTTAGGGCAAAGAAGAAAGGAAGGCCAAAGGGTTCTAAGAATAAGGAGAAGAAGAGAATTCATGAAGAAAGTGATGATGTTGTTAGGACTGAAAAAAGAGGTTGGCAAGAGGGTTCTGAAAATAAAAAGAGAATTAGAGTTGGGAAAGTGATGATGTTGTTAGGACTGAAAAAAGAGGTTAGGATTGGTTTATTGTGAAAAGTTCAATGTTTTAAAATTTTGAGGATTTCCAGGAGATGGAGAAACCTCAAATTTGAATTGCACTTGAATTGCACGGTAGTTTTGAAGGAAACAGCACTTGAATTGCACGATAGCAATTTTTTTTTATTTGTCTATGGAAGTCATGATCAATGTTCTTATAGGTTTAACACGATCAAAATTCTTTTTGCTAAAGGTGAAGAAGTTTGCTGTTTTTGCTGCAAAGCGTTGCCTCCACTGAAGCGAGATATCTGATGTCAACTAAAGTTAAATTTCTCGTGCTGTTTGATATATTTTGTTTTGTATTTCTGTTTGATTTAGTTGAGATTTGTTTTTTTGTTATCGGTGAAGAATCTAATTGGAGTAGATTGATTCTTAAGCTCCTGATGGCTATTATTTTGAAAAAATGGAGTTTTGAATAATAATTTTTTGGAGAATGTGTGGTAAAAAAGTGGGGAAAAGTTTTGGGTTTACGTTTAAAATATTTAATGGTGTAAATGTGTGGTTGAAAATGAGTGAGAATTAAAGAGTTTTGTTTTAAAGGGTGACAAACATGGGCTAAGAATGCTGTACAGGTAACTTGTACGAAATGAGGACAATGAGAAAAAATAAACAGAAGGAAAATCAAGAAACTGGTGATGTAGGGAATTCTGACACCATTTCTTGTTAATGTGAAGGGATGAATTTGAAATTGAATTCTTCTTAATCAGCTTGCATTCTTTTTTCTTCCTACATATTAGAGCAGCTAGTGGCGAATTATTCAATTCGCCAACAAAATTTGGGCCTTTAAGTGAAGGGTTTACAAGGTATTTTATTACTTTCTTTTTGGTGGCTGTGAGAAAATAAATTGGGAAATAATGGAAGTGGCGACCGGTGGTACAGGTGGCTCTGGTGGTGGTGAAGGAGTTGATCAGAGGAAGCAGTGCTGTAGGACTGTGTCCAGAGGAAAATGGAGGTGCAAATCAGAAGCTATTCCTGGCAAAACTCTCTGCCAGAGCCACAAAATTGAATACAAAGCGTTTGTATGATAGGAGGAAAATGAAGAAAAACCAGCAGAAGGAAAATCAAGAAACTGGTGTGGAGGGAATTCTGACACCATTTCTGGAAATAGTGATATGAATGGTGGTGGGAGGCGGCGCAGGACAAGAAAATCAGGTAATAGAGGGCAGAGAAAGCGAAGGACAAGTGGGTGTGAGTGCTGGGGAAAATGGGGGTGAAGATGGTGGTGCTCTTAAGGCAAAGAAGGAAGGAAGGCCAAAGGGTTCTAAGAATAAGGAGAAGAAGAGAATTTATGAAGAAATGATAATGTTGTTAGGACTGAAAGAAGAGGTTGGCAAGAGGGTTCTGAAAATGAAAAAGAGAATCAGAGTTGGGAATGAAATTGAGGCAATGTAGGTGGCCATTGAAGCTAAGAATTTTGAAGGTAGTAAGGTGAATGTCGAGAAGAAGGACGAGGATGAAGTGATGATTGTATGAGTCATTGGAAAGGGGGAGATATTAGGTACAGTTGAGAAGGATGATAAATCTGAAGTTTCTATTGTTCGAACGAGGATGTCCTTAGAGATCTAGGCTTTGGTAAGGATGGGGAAATTCCTAGGGAGGTTAGTGGTCAAGGTGTTGGAGGTGACCATACGATTTGCAACTAAGGGGTGGCCGAGGGGTCGAAGAACAAGCAAAAAGTTGCTGTGATTGATGTAAGGAGATGCTGGTTCAAGTTGATAAAGGTTGAGAACCCCTTGTAGATGGGATTGTGAGAGGAAAGGAGCCGGTGGGAGGCCCCAAAGGGTTACAAGAACTCAAAGAAACTTCTACCTATTATTGACCAAACCCAGAAAATGAGGTTGCATTGTTAACGGTGAAACACATACATCATCCAGTGATGTTGAGGGAGACTTAGTCATAGATTTTGTTGGCAATAATGATGGCAATGGGACTGTTAAGAAAAATGATGGTCTTGGTAGTGCTCTTAGTAATGAGATTTCAGATGGAGTTAACCAGAAGGGTAGATGAGGTCGACCAAAGGGTTCAAAAAATAAGAAACCTTCTGATAAGAAAGATGCAGCAGGCCAAGTGGCTTAAGAAAAATCTGCAACTGATAGGATTTTCAGGATATGGAGAAACCTCAAATTTGAATTGCACTTGAATTGCACAATATAAGCATGTAGTGTTGAAGGAAACATCACTTGAATTGCACGATAGCAATTTTTTTTTTGTATTTAGCTATGACAACCATGATCGATGTTCTAATAGGTTTAACACGATCGAAATTCTATTTTCCACAGGTGAAGAAGTAGCTGTTTTTGCTGCAAGTGTTGCCACGACTGAAGCGAGAAATCTGATTTCAAAACTAAAGTTAAATTTCTCGTGTTCTTTTATATATTATTCTTTACATTACTGATCAATTTACTCTTGATTTCATTTGTTGTTGTCTGTAAAATGTAATTGGAGTAGGAGATTGTTGTTTAAATAAATTATAGATTTGACAAGAAAGTTTAAGGGAGTGAACCACTTAAGTTTTGATTAATTTCCTACATACATCAGTGGAAACAAAGTATAACTACTTCCATCCTTAAATCTCGAGCACAAGGAGATGTTATTAAGAAAAATAGCATTCTTGAATTTTATCTAATAGTATACTGTTGAGAAATTTTTATGAATTTTGATGTAACTTCATCCAAAGATGGGCAAAATTATCATCAGATTTCTTTATTCCACGAGAACTTGCAATTGCTAGATATGTCGTGACATTATCTTTTTTGCCCCACTTTATTCAGTACTTGTTGCTAGTGCTACACTTTCTTCATAGGAGTGCTGATGAATTGAATTCTGGTAGCCCACTGAGTGCAATAGGGCCACAACCGGGGCAAGCTGTTGTTGTTTGAGGGTCTCTAGGGGCAGTGGGAAATACAGAGGAATGTATTGTTGCTTCAGAGGATTAGATGATCATTTACAATCTATAGAATGCTCCAATAAACTTTTGTTGTCCTGTTCAGAATCGTATTTTGCTGATGTATGTTTAGGTTTTTACCTTTGTACATTTGTTTCAGCACAATGGTGCCCATACAAACTAGAAATGTTACAAACATTTAGGTTGATAGACACATGCTTTATCATAGCATCACATATAGAGGGAAATGAAAATAATACATGTCAATAATACAATAGTCATCGATCCATTCAGAATAATTCAAGTTTTCAAGGATGAAGTCTAGACATTAGCGTACAGACCTCATTCATGAAGATCACTTAGTTGTCGACTCTCTCAGAAGTCAACTTTTATCAAGCGTGTGAGGGGTTATAAGTTTTTTAGTAAAAAGTATTATAAAAAATCCAGAATGATGTAAATTTGGGGCGACTTATTGCAAGTAAAGGCATGAGATCAAAGTGATCTTCCTTTGTCCCAATAAGTTGATGGCATCACACAATATGGATGCTTCAAATAAATTGGAGTACCTTGCATATCGCATTCTCATTGTTTACTTTTTAACCTTTTTTTAGCATGTTTGGTTTTATAATTTCTCAAGTTTTCTGTATATGTATGGATTATTGAAAATAATAATCTCTGTATTTGGATATTTCCCTTCAACTAATCATGTCGAATAATTGTAGAGATGAAGGGAATACTCCGAAGAGTAAAGATTGTTAGGCTTTTACTATTCTCTACATTATGAGTGTTATGTTGTATGGGCCTCTGAGGTGGCAGCTGGTGTTGTCACATTGAAGGTTCGGTTTTAATTCTATTCTTATATAAAGGTATGAGGATATAATATCAAAAAATTCAATGTGTCACCAATGCCTGAAGAATGATAACCTTGGCGTTGTCATCTGTTTAAAATGCAAGAAAAAACACTTCTTTTATGAGTGCATTGAAAAGTGGTAAAGATAGATACTAGTTCCTTTCACTGACAAAATTGTAAATGTATATTTTTCATGAATGATCACTGACTTCATAGATTTTGAGGTAGGAAATAGAAGAAACTTCACCTATTATGCATCTTAAACTTCTTTAGTAAGTTTCGTTGACTATATTTATGCTGATCTATGTGGTTGACATTATCATATTTATGAGTTGGTTGGTAAGATATCTGGTTATATTTTTGAAATGCATATAATGAACTAGGTATCCCGAGAGGAGAAAAGAGGAAATTTTGAAATCATGCCCATGTTGCTGTGGAAATTGCAATTGCAAAGCTTGCCATTAAGCAGTTGTACATGTAAAGGTATCATGGCCTCACTTATGCTATCATTGTTCTACGTTATTTCTGTATTTTTTGACATAGTTTGATTGTTCTAGGGTGCTGTGTAGAAACCAATGAGTATCGGACTTGAAAGGTCCCTAACTAGTTAATATTCTACCTGTCCTGAGGCATATACAACAAGAGCAGAGGTCTCAGCTAGACAATGAAGCCTGCATACGTGGTACCATACAAATGTGGAATTTGTCTTTCTACTTCTTGATATATATCACTCAGAATGTTTAATAATGCCTTTGTATTTATATCATTTTAAGGTGCTTAATTGACTGAGGATGATATAGTGTTGCGGTATTTGAGGAAGATGATCGGGTATACTGGTATATTCACCAGATATGACTTAATTATTCTTCTCTTAACTCTCAAATTGAGGATATGATTGAGCAGAAATCACTATGGATTTTCTGTTGTCGGGATTTGACCAATTCTTTTGAAAAAGCACATGAATTGCACTTCAATTGCACGATATAAGGAAAGGAGTTTGGGATAACCAGTGACATCAGTTTATTAAGAAATTCAGAGCAAAGAAAATATATGCTATAGGATGAAATCTATAACAATGGGAAGCTCTTCCCTGCTATGAACTATGCTGATACAAATAATCTTCACGCAGAAACCACTTATATGTCCAAAGGATTCAAACACTGTGTGTCCCGACTCCCTTGTAGAGTTCCATCAAGTTCTCTTCCTAATCCCTTGTAGAGTTCCATCAAGTTCTCTTCCTAATTGCTAACCATAAATACTGGCAGCACACAATAGCAAATCACCTTTGGGAAACTAAATTAGAAGATAAAAGACACAATAGTATAAAGAGGCCTAAAAACAATAGACTTTTCAATTTCTTCTAGGAAATGGGGAAAGAAATTAATGATAAATATGCCCCTGTTTGTTACCGATTAAAATTCAGATTTTAATCTAAGTCAAAGTCACAATAAATTTTAACCATATATTTCATGGGTCCCACAACTTTTCGACCACACATTTCATCTTTTATCAAAATTTACTAAAAACCTGAGTTTAATCCCTACCAAACAGGGGCATAATCCTTTTTTTTTATATATATAAAAAATGTAGCAAGTCAAACGCAAAAATGAAAAGCCCACAAAATTACATCCCGTTAGATTTTAACTTACTCGTGAAAGTGCTTTAATCACCAGGACATAATAAAGTAGCACAAGATCATTATTTTAAGGACAAGTCCACATTTATATTTGCTACAGGTGAAGAAGAAGCTTGTTGTTTTTGCTTTAAGTGTTACCACCACTGAAGCGAGAAATCTGATGTCAAAACTAAAGTGAAATTTCTTATGCTCTTTGATATGTTGTCTTTTTTATTCCTGTTTGAGTTACTCATGGTTTATTTTGTTGTTGTCAGTGAAGTATCTTATTGGAGTAGATACTTCCTTAAGATTGTGTAAATAATTAATTGGAACCACCTAAAATTTGATGAATTTAAGGACCTACATATAGAAGTCAAAACAATGATGAATTTTAGTTTAACTTTATACGAAGATGAGCAAAATTATCATCGGAATTCTTTATTCCATGAGCACTTGCAATTGCTAATTAATGATAAACTTGTTGCTAATGCAGCTACATTTTCTTCATGGTATTGCCGATATATCGAGTTCTCGTGCTCTACCTAGCACGATAGGACGACACTCGGGGCAAGTGATGAGTTTGTTTAACTTAGTCATTTTATACTATTTTAACTTGATAATTGGTTAGATCTCATGAGTTTAGAACGTTTTAATGTGTGTATTAGCGTTGTTTTATTGGTTTTGTGAGGTGGTGTTAATGGTGCAAAAGTTGGAGAAACAAGTGAAATTGGCATAACCTAAAGAGAGGAAGAAAAAGGGCAAAAATGAAATTTTCACAACATCAACAGGGTGCCCAAGCGCCAGGAAAAGAAGGAAAGCCGAAAAAATTTCCTGAGAGATGGCACCCCGGCGCCACCAGAAGCTAAGAAAGCAAAACATGTGGCGCTCAGGCACCACACAAGAGGCAAATTTTATACCGAAAGGTGGCGCCGCCATTTGGTGCCTAGGCACCACCCAAAATAACAACACGACGCCGGTCACATGGTGCCTAGGCGCCGCCTGATGCGTCCTAAGGTGCGGATTTTTGGCCAGAAGAAGTATATATACAGGAGGAGAGGCACTTTTGAAGGATTCCACTCATGGAGAAACACAAGGAAACAATTTGAGAATTAGGAGAGGCAAATCAAACAAAAAATAAGAAATCAAAGGGTTTGAAGATTGATTGGGTATGAAGATCATCTTGGTGCAAGATTCGTCAACTTCTCTACATCTTAATTCAAAACCCGGTGATGTACTCAATTAATATCTATTGTTTTTCTTCATTTATCACGAGTAGCTAGATTTTTCATTAGGGCAAAACAATGTAATCTATTGAGACATTTTATTTCAATTTTCAAGATCCTAGTTCTTTAAAAGTTTGTGTTGATTTTATTCATGGAGTTTAATGCTTGAATTATTTGGCTAATTATTCATTGATTTTGTGAATTTATTACGAGTCGAGATGTGAGTTTTAAATTTAGACCCCATAATAAAATCCGGTAACTAGTATAAAAATTAGAGATACTTTTACTAGTTAATGAGATCGTTACATGAATTCTTAGAAATCAAATGCGTTTAACTAAAGTTTATCCAGATTCACATAGAGATATGAAATTGACTTAGTTAGATAGACTCGATGAGAACTCAAGAGAAATAAATTAAATACACTAGAAGAATTCGACCGAATTCTACATTAGGTTATGAATCTTGACTAAAGAATTAAATGTAATCAATAGATGAAATTGTGAGCCATAATCTCCTTTCCATATTTGAAACCTTAATTCGATTTTTGTGTGCCTTTGATAACTTCTAGTAGTTAGTATAATTTAGATAATCGATCACCAAATCATCGTTTATTCTTCGTCAGATAAAAGTTTGAAATAGTAAACTAGGAATAAATAATAGTCCTCCTAGGAACGTTTATCCGGACTCAAATGTCCATTATATTACTTGTTCGATATTGTACATTTACGATAGAAAAAACGCAACAGCAAGCTCTTGTACTTTGAGGGCTCTCTAGGGACGAAACTGGAAATATTGAGAAATTTATTATTGCTTATGATCAAGATGGCCATCTATAGTAGTCTTAAAGTTTTTCATTACCCTTCCGATAAACTTTTGCTGTCCTGTTCAAACTCTTATTTTGCTAATGTATGTTTAGGTTTCAACCTTCTTACATTTGTTTCAGCACATGGTGCCCCATACAAACTTGAAATGTTACATAAATTTTGGTAGACATAGATGCTTTATCATAGCATCATAGATAGAAATGTTGGGGTGGAGGTGGGAGGAGTTCAGTTCTGTGTATATGTAATGCACATGTTTTAAAGTTTCTGCATGTGGTTGTTTAAGAACACGAAAATACAGTACGTTTTATCTTGTTTTCGTATTTTTATTCTAGAAATTGAGCCTCGGTTTTCGTACTTCATACTATAGGCCGAAGAGTTTTATTACATGTTTGCTAATTCAATTATATGACAATGCACGTCAACTGCTCAAGAATATTCTTTGTTGAATCTTGGAGTGAGCATACTCGACCTTCCACAAAGAAAGGGGGAGGATATCGTCGCACTTTGAAACAGTTAAGACTTTCCTTTTTAATGTCTATAGTCCTTACCGAAGAAGCACTTTAGTTTTCTCAGAAAAGATGTTTTAATGAGGATGTATTTCAGGTGGACACACACAACAGATACGAAGCCTGGCTCACTGAGAAGAAAAAAGATTGCTAAAACGAGATGGGAATCTGAGGTTGAACATTCAGACGAGCTTCAAGGTATAAATAAACCTCGAACTGTGTGAAAAAAAAAATTCACCTGACCAGCTTCAGAAAGGTGAGATCAATGACGGCAAATTTTATCGGGTGGAAAACAAAATTGAGGAAAAAGTAGAAAGAATCCAGAGCAACACTCAAAAATTCTTGTCTTGATGCGCCGCCCGGGTTTTTGAAATTGGACAGGTGGAAACTCGACCATGCCCTAAATAATGGAATACTTGCGAAAGTGCTGGAAGAATTTCACCATTTTATAATGTCTCCTTCGGATTTTGTGTGTACAGTGTACTTAATGGTTGTCAAATTTCATTTGTCTTAACACGTTGCTTTGCTTTATGTTGTTCATCCTATTCATGACCAGACTTTTTATCTGAATGAGAAGCACAAGATGCAGTTGGAGTAGTTCTTTAAGCTTTATTTCTTTGCTTAATTGTTTTTAATGTGAAATCACATGGGAAATTAACCAGAATATTTTATTTCCTTCTGATTATATGTTGAACCTTGGATGTTCGAGCAATACCTGGGTGAGGCTGTGTTCATTCTTGCTGAGTGCCCACATCAAGTGTGAAACAGACAGATAAATTCTCGTAAAATATGCTATTTAATGAAACATACAAGTCGAAATATTTGTTATCACTATTTTGTAAGTTGATTTTCTTTTTACTCTACAGTACAGTAATTGGCTTATAAGCACCTTAGCTTCTCTTGTGAATGAAATGACGTAGTAGCACATAAAGTTGCCCTGTTCTTTTTAAGTCCTGTAAGAAAGTCACTGTTGACCTTGTATCCCCTTAAAATGTTCAGGCGTGTATGAATTTGACAAAGGAGTTTCAGTTACTTCCTCCAAATTATAGGTCTAAGCAAGATATACTGGAGGTATTTACTACTTCAACACTAAAAATTCTATCTTTTCAGAAACATCATTACCGTGAATCTCGCGCTGGAATCATGAAAAAGCACTTGAATTGCACTTGAATTGAACTATATAAGCTTGTGGTCTTTGAGGAAAAAGCACTTATATTGCACAATAGCTATTTTTTTTTTTCTCTCTATTAAGCTATGGAAGCCATGATCGATGTCAATTAGGTGTATCGTGATCAAAATTATGTCTACAGGTGAGAAAGCTGGCTGTTTTTGCTGCTAGTGTACATGAACCTCGAATTGCTTGTAAAACAGATTCACACGACCAGCTTCAGAAAGGTGAATCTGTGAAGGAGAACATCAATCATTGCAATTGTTTAGTGGAAAACAAAGTTGAGGAAAAAGAACCCAGCACGTCGCTCGGAAATGCTCATCTTGAGACTGACGTGCCGCGTGCTTTTCAGTATTCAGACAGGTGGAAACTCGACCATGCCTAAAGATTCTCTTCTAAGTGGCAAAGGCTGTCCCAAGACTCTGCATGGAGGGGCTGTTAGGGACATTTTGTAGGTAGGATGTCCCCAGAATAATGGAATACTTGCAAGAATTTTTCTCCTTGTACAGTACATTCTACAGCCCACACTAATCAGTGTGGGCTGTACAATATTAAGGACTGTACATGCAGCAGATCTCTCTGCAAAAGCACTGGAAAGAATTTCACCATTTTATAACGTCTCCTTCAGATTTTCCGAGTGCTCAAGGGTTGTCAAACTTTTGTTGTCCTAATCCCCCCCCGTCTGAGAACCATTAAAAAGAGCATTTTGGGGAAAATGAGTTTGGAATAGTGATTTTTTTTTAGAATGTGAGGTTAAACGGTAGAAAAATATGTTTTGGATTTACGTGTAGAATATTTTAGTTGTGAGAATGTGTGATTCAAAATGAGTTTGAGAAATAAAGAGTTTTATTTTAATGGATGTCAAACACGGACTAAGAATTGATCTTGTCTTAAACCATTGCTTTGCTTTAGGTTGTTCATCCTATTCATGACCGGACTTTTTATCTGAATGAGCACGAGAAGCAGTTGAAGGAGGAGATCATTAAAATTAATTTCTTTGCTTAATCGTGTTTAATAAGAGATTATGTGTAGTATTCCTTCAGATTAGATGTTGAACCTTGGACGTTTAAGCAATACCTTGGCGAGGCTGTGTGCATTCCGGCTGGGTGCCCACATCCAGTGCGAAACAGACAGGTAAACCCTTCGTAAAATAGGCTTAGTAAGCGACTGTTTGAGCTTCATTTTTTGTTCAAAATGCATTTTGAAATAGTATTTTGTTGAAGAATGTATGAATAAAAAATAAGTAAAACTTTTGGATTTTCGTGTAATATTATTTTCATGAAAAATGTGTGTGAAAATAAGAGAAAAATTTGTATTTTGAAAATAATGGGTACCGAACAACGGTTAAATAAAAATGCACATCAAAATTATTTGTTATCACCATTTTGTGAGTTAATATTTTTTCCACACTTTATTAATGACGTAATGGTTAATATACTGTTACCCTGTTCTTTTTCAATCCTGTACGAAAGTTGCTATTGACTTTGTATCCCCTGAAACTCCTTAGGATTGTATGAAATTGACAAAGGAGTTTCGGTTACTACCTCAAAATCATAGACCTAAGCAAGATATACTAGAGGCATTTACTACTCTACCACTAAAATTCCGTCTTTTCAGCAACATTATTGCTGCGAATCTCACACTGCAAACATGAAAAGCACTTCAATTGCACGTGAATTGCACGATACAAGGAATGGAGTTTGGTATACCGAGTGATGTCAGTTTATTAAGAAATTCAGAGTGAAATAATATACATGCAATAGGAGGAAATCTATAACATGGGAAGCGCTTCCCTGCTACAAACTATGCTGATACAAATCTTCTGTGTTACATGTCCGAAGGATTCAAACAGTGTGTGTCCCCCGTTTCCCTTGTAAAATGCCATCAAGTTCTCTTCCTAATTGCTAACCACAAATACCTGCAGATCACGATAGCAAATCACCTTTGAGAAAATAAGTTAGAAGATAAAAGACACAATAATATAAAGAGGCCAAAAAACAATAAGACATGTCACTTTCTTGTAGGAAACAGGGAAAGAAATTAATGATAAGTTTAATCATTTTTGCTTTATAAAAAATGTAGCATGTCAAATGCAAAAATGAACTCCCACAAAATTACATCCCATTTTAACTTACTCGTGAAAGTGCTTTCATCGCCAGGACATAATAAAGTAACACAAGATCATTATTTTAAGGACAAGTAGTTATTAAGGAAAAAGCACTTGAATTGAACGATAACAATTTTTTACTATTTAGCTATGGCAGACAGGATAGGTGTTCCATTAGGAGATCACATTTATATTTGCTACAGGTGAAGAAGCTTGCTGTTTTTGCTGCAAGTGCTGCCACCACTGAAGCGAGAAATCTGATGTCAAAACTAAAGTGAAATTTCTTATGCTCTTTGATATGTTGTCTTTTGCATTCCTGTTGGCTTTTGTCATGGTTTATTTTGTTGTCGTCAGAAAAGTATCTTATTGGAGTGGATCCTTCTTTAAGATTGTGTAAAGATATACTGGAGGTATTTACTACTTTAACACTAAAAATTCTATCTTTTCTGCAACATTACTACATTGAATCTTGCATTGCAATCGTGAAAAAGAACTTGAATTGCACTTGAATTGAGCGATATAAGCGTGCAGTTTTTGAGGAAAAAGCACTTGAATTGCACGATAGCAAATTTTTTCTATTTAGCTGTGGCAGCCATGATCTATGTCTATTAGTTTTATCGTGATCAAAATTATATTTCTACAGGTGAAGACGCTGGCTGTTTTTTCTGCAACCACTGAAGCGAGAAATATGATGTCAACTAAAGTAAAATTTCTTGTGCTCTTTGATATGTTGTCTTTTGAATTTCTGTTCCATTTACTCTTGATTTCATTTGTTGTTGTCAGTAAAATATCTAATCAGAGTAGAAGATCATTCCTAAATAATGAACTACCTAAAATTTGATGTACTGAAGGACCTATTACATATAGCAGTTGAAACATTGTAAATATGCTACTACAATCCTTAAATATCAAGCACAACTCTCTTTACCTGGAGATAATATTATACAAGAAAAATAACATTCTGGAATTTTATCAAAGAGTAGACCGCTGAGGAATTTTGATGTAACTTCACCCGAAGATGAGCAAAATTATCATCGGATTTCTTTATTCCACGAGCATTTGTGATTTCCTCGATATGTTGTAATAGTCTTTTTTGTCCCTCTTTATTCTGTACTTGTTACTTATGCTACACTTTCTCCGTATGCTGATGAATTGGATTCTCATGGTCCACCATGTGGAGTAGAGCAACACCCGGGGCAAGCTGTTGTAGACTTGTAGTTCGAGGGTCTCTAGGGACAACTGGAATATAGAGAAATGAATTATTACTTCAGAGAATCGAGATGTCCATTTACAATCTATAGAATTCTCTAAACTTTTGTTGTCCTATTCAAACTCGTATTTTGCTGATGTATGTGTAGGATTTAATATTTGTACATTTGTTTCAG
Organism: Fraxinus platypoda; assembly: GCA_903798405.1. Lineage (NCBI taxonomy): Eukaryota > Viridiplantae > Streptophyta > Magnoliopsida > Lamiales > Oleaceae > Fraxinus > Fraxinus platypoda. The sequence continues at coordinate 7,102 of CAIGRT010223921.1, read as the reverse complement.
CACTTTTCTCTATACAAACTAGAAATGTTCAAACATTTGGGTAGGCATTCATGCTTTATCATAGCATCAGAGATAGAAATTCCAGTTTCTAAAACTATAGTTGTGTAAACTTATGTGTCATGCACCATGTTGTGAAATATTTGCATTCAGGGTTAATTCTAAATTTCGATTTTGTAAATTAATTTGTTGTAAAACTACCTTTCTTTATTCGGGCTTGGCATACGATACATAGATGAAGTAAAAATTGCACACGAAATTTTATTTCTTCTATAATTTTTCATTAAAGATCTTACGTCTACTAATGCATATAACATTGTAGGTCACGCTATACTATACAATATCATGTACGAATATTAGTGTGCATTTCTACCATTGAAGTATATTGAAGAAGCTGATCCCACTAATGAATCATTCATTCAGGGGCTCTAAGCATGTGGTTTTATACATTTAAAATTCGGGAAAAGTTAATTTTGTATTATTAAAAATGATTATGAATTATACAATTCTAATTCTTTCTTGGACCAAGGACATTTGTTTCAAATATAAAGTGTAAATTATTTTGTAGTAACGTCAAGCAACGTGTGTAACTTGATACGGGAATCGAACACTACAATTAAAATAAAAATTATTGATAAACGATGAAAAATAAGTTTGAAATGGTTTCCCGACGCTGCACAAACATGGTATAAATGGAGAATACTCATTCCTCTACAAAGGCTACGAAAATATTTATTAGCGAGTGTCACACAAAATCTAAGTTTGGATATCGATTTCACATGGCATTGAAAAAGAAAAAATGTTTAAAAGATTAATATAACATAGCTATCTAGAATGTTGTGGAATATGAGAAAAAAAAATTGATAAAATCGACGTTCAAATTACAATATTTTCGATTTTGCCCTATCTAACTTTTCAAATTGACCTACCAATAAATTAGCTCTTGGATGTATCATTGTCCATGAGCACTGAAGATAACAAAAGAATGAAACAATCAAAATTATCTCAAAAATCAACTTTCTAGAGTTTTGACATACAAAAGAATGAAGTTATAGCTTGTGAGAGTGGTGACTATAAGTTGTTACAGTTCAATGTGACAATGACTATTATGTATGTACTAGACATGAATGTGTGCCAATGGTAGAAGTTTGAAATCGTACCTATGTTTACTTTGCTAAATTGTCCAGCAGTTGATAAGTTTTAGTCGTCATTATATTGAGATGAGGTATCTAATAAGGAACGGATTAATCTACTTGTACATATGTGTGTACATAAGCTTGTACATAATGTGAGTGTGGTGGAGCCCACGTCACTGTAGCGTAGACCCCACCCCCACTCACATTATGTACATGTTTATGTACAAGTAGCATTGTCTATAAGGAACTCTGTCTACAATCACGCGATTGGACAGAATTTTTAGTACAAGTTGAATTTTTTCAATTAATGATTCTCATAAAATTTTGTCTTGTTATATCGATAAAAACATTATAACGTGTTCAATTCAATGTACTCGTGCTGATGTCAAAGGTTTATTTCGTTTTCTTTTAGGCAGTCAGGCAGGCATTGATTTTTTAGAGTGGCCAATTTTTTTGATATTTTTGGTGCTGTCTCGTCCTCACTCAAAAACTTCCAAACCAGTTACTGCCAAAAGTCTTGAACTTGGTAGGAACACGAGTTTCCAAGGTCAATACGTCGATTTACTGATATTTTCTCTATGTGAAATTTTAAGTGTCCGTTTAATAGGTAAATGTGGAAATGAATTTCAATTTCATGTTAGTTGGAAAATAAAAATCCACTGAATCTATAGAAATTCGTTTTACACAAAAAAAAAAAAAAAAAAAAACTTTAAAGTAATTGTACCTTGAAATTCAATTTTCATTTTCACGTTGCAATCAAACGGTCCGAATTCGTTTACACGTGACATTCTCAATACAAAATGTGGCGATCAGGGGCCTAAAATTTTTAGGAGGATGCTACATGTACTCCATGGTTTACTACATGGCCAAGTGTCGGCCATGTAGTAACCCATTTTGTACACTTTGTAGTACACATAGCATTTTCCAAATTTTTATTACCCTTTCCCTGTAAAATTTCCTGGAAAAATCCATATATCACACAGATTCGTTGAATCTCCACCCAAACCCTTCTTCCGATTATCACTATTAACTCTAAAATTCCCCTGTTAACAGCATTTTCTTTTCGTTCTCGTCTAAATTTTCATATAAAGTTCCTTAATATCTAAAATCTTATCACAACTCATTTAAATTTTCACTTTTTCCTCCAAACCCATGTCTCAATTATCACTCTAAACCTCAAAAATCCATTCTTTATCAAAGTTGATTGTTTTTATACTGCCATGGCTGCTGTTTTAAGGTCAAAATCATCGCGAGATACTGCTTCGTTTGCTGCCTCACAGCTCAGATATTTGATTCAGAACCGTATCCACGCGGGTCGGACGACCCTTTTCCAACGGAGCGCCAGAACGCGATTTGATAATTATTTGAACAATTATAATTTCATCTTAGGTTCACCCTTTAACCTCACACCATTCAAGCCCATCTCTCTGCGTGGCGAATATGTCGATAGTGCCCGGAGGAGTTTTCCGAGTTCTTTTAGGATCAAGCGGAAGATCGAGAACTTTAGCTCCCAAGGGGACCCGCCGGAGGTCTGGCAGCCTCCTGGAGCGGATGGAATTGTAGTGCGTCCAGGGGTCAAATTTATTCAGATGAGTGAAGGGGACGGGCCAAGTACTGGTAGTGGGTTTGGGTCGGGCTCCAGGGATGGCTGCTGGGGTGGATCCAATTTTGGCCAGAATTTTCCAACCCCTAAAGAAATCTGTAAGGGGCTTGATAAATTCGTCATTGGCCAGAACAGAGCTAAAAAGGTCATCTTTTTCAGTTTAATGATTATTTGGTTGGTTTTTTTTTGGAGTTTTTAGTTGTTCTGAGTTGAAGGATAATTTTTTTAATTATTTTTTATGTTTTAGATTATATGCTGTACATTGAAGAATGATATTGTCATTGTAGTTAATTTGAATGTACTGTTGCAGGTCCTTTCCGTAGCAGTTTATAATCATTACAAGAGGATATATAATGATTCCGCCCAAAGGTAATGTCTTTATAACCTTCAATTTCACTTTTTTTACATTTCTGCAGTTGTCACACGGTACATAAGATCGGTTTGAATATCATTTGATGGAGATATCTGTTCATATGGATTTCTAACACTTAGCTTCTATTGTTTCCTAACATAAGCTGAATTTCAAGTTTTTGGACTGAACTTATGGGAATCTTGGGAAACTAAGCGCTGTGCTATTGGCCCAAGCTGATTTTTTCCTGCATTTTCTGCTACTGCTCTGTGAACCTTGATATGAAAATGTCTAATGTTAGCGTTTTACCTTGGAAGTTAGGTCTGCAGGGAGTACAGATGGTGACAAAGTTGATGGCACAGATAATGAGATAGTGGAACTTGAGAAAAGTAACATTCTTCTAATGGGACCAACAGGCTCAGGTTTGATATCTCACTACTTTTCTCGAGTCTCACAGATTTCACCCCTTGTTTATATGCAGAATAACACTAAAAATTACATAGTTTTCTAATAATGTGGACGCCTAGGATTTTGAGACTTTATCTGGTCTAATAGTGATTTGGAATGGCTTGATATCTGCAGAATCATTTGAAGTTATCATACATTGAATGAACTCTTCTCCCTTTTCTAATTATTCTGTTTGTTATCATATTTAGATTTTAATATGTTTGGTGATATTTAAGACTACAGATTGAGTGCATGACTTGTCAAAAGGAGGAGTTATCATCTGTTATTTACTGATTTCTATGTATCTCCACTCTTCCAATATTACTTTTTCACTTGTCTTCTTTGAACGTTATTTCGAGGACAGGGAAGACGCTACTTGCTAAAACTTTGGCGCGGCTGGTGAATGTTCCCTTTGTAATTGCGGATGCTACTACACTTACTCAGGCATGTTGTTTATTTATCCTTCTATTTGGAGGAGGATGCTTTCTGATTTTCCTATGAACAAACTATAGCATTATGCTGTGCATTTTTCAATTAATGGCCCTATCATGGTATCCCCGTGATTTGATTTTCATGACATCGTTATTACAATTTTTTGCGAACAACGTTTTCTCAGCTTTCAGATTTGCTAAATAAGGGTTCTCTATACAATTTGAGGCACATAATCATCTGACAATTTGATAACGTTTCAGCAAGTTTTATGTCAACACGAACTTCCTGAAATAGATGAATATATACTTTGTTTCTGTTCTGATAAAGAAGTTTCTTGTTGGCAGGCAGGATATGTTGGGGAAGATGTGGAGTCCATTTTATATAAGCTACTTACGGTAAGCTCTTTACTTGATGTAACTGGATAAGTTTTTATTGAGGTGAACTTACCCCGTTAAGATCCTGTCAACTGTGTTTTTATTCCCCACATTTCTCTTTGCTGTTTTATCATTTCATTATTTTTCTGGGTTGGGGGAGGTCTTTGATATCTTTATATCCTTTCTGTTTGCTTATTATATGGTCTCCTGCTTCTTGATTTTCTCATTGGTTATTGGCTTTTTAAAGCAATTTTATACCCCTGTTCGATATTTTTATTTTGCTTTCTTATTATCCTATAGATTAAAGGACAAGTTAGGTTCTAAAATTTGCAGGGATCAATATTTTCTGGTCTGAGTTTTGTCTTTTAATGATTACATGAGAAATCTGTATTCTAATTTTTCATATTTTTGCTAAAATTGCCTGGTGCATGACAGCCAGGTAAATGTCTGACTCAGAGAAAAAATAATTGAAAAGTTGATATATTCTCCATCTGCAGGATTAATTTGTTTTGTCCAAATCTTTCATTGGCGAAAAATTGTGACATTTTTTCATGATGATCTCCAGTTTCATAGTAAGGCTATGTAGGCGAAATATGTTTCACATATATATTCCAGTTAGTGATTCTGGTCTTATTTTATTTCAGGTTGCTGACTATAATGTTGCAGCTGCACAGCAAGGCATAGTCTATATTGATGAAGTTGACAAGATCACAAAAAAGGTATTCTCAACATACTTCTGTAAATAAAATATATGTTAGCATTTATAGTTAGCGTCTTAAAAAATCATTTATGTCAATAACCAAATTCATTCCATTCAATATCTGCAGTCCGAGAGCCTCAACATAAGTAGAGATGTGTCGGGAGAAGGTGTCCAACAAGCATTGTTGAAAATGCTCGAGGGCACTGTAAGTACTTTGCTTTACTTTTACCTTCTAAAAAACTGCTACTTTACATTTTACTGTATTTCTATATTCTGAGGCAATTAAGAATTATTGGTCTACACATTGTGTCCCTACTTACATCGATATAAGTTTTGCTGTTCTTCCCATGAGATAAGTAGAGTTATATGAAGATTCTGCAATGGATGCTATGATTTACCAAAATGAAACCGTTTAGTGTGGCTACTTGTCCTCGTCAACAATTTTTAGGATTATTTTTTTTCATTATATATTGATCTGAAAGTAAGAGAAATTAATACAGTCGAAACAGACAAATATATTTTTATTTTCCATATTTTGAACTGGGTCCTTTTTTCTGACCAGTACACTGTTCTTTTCCAGGTGGTCAATGTCCCAGAGAAAGGAGCTAGGAAGCATCCTAGGGGTGACAATATTCAGGTATTGGGTGATTCAACCTTGTGTCAGTGACTGTGATTAGTCACATAATGCTTGTTGCTGAAAGCAGCTACTGATATTGGAGACAAATGATACTCTGATTTTTTGTAATTGTGAGGGATGATATATATCTATAGGTGAACTTCAACAGTGTATTTTTTAGGGGTTTTTTAGGGGGTCAAAGAGGGAAGACTAAATGCAGAGAGCATTACTCCCCCTTTTCTGTTGACTCTGGACTTGAGTATTCAGCATCATTTTGTGATTCTTTGATCATTTTTATTTAGTTATTTCTTTAATCTATTTATTGTCGTCGTTATTTTCTGTCGCATGTATTGGTCTATGTATTTCTGCATGTCCATTCTGCTGTTTCAAGATTAATCCAGATGTTGTCTTCAAATTGACTCCTCATACTTTGTACCAAGCCATACATGGTCTATGCATCCTAATGTTTCATTACTTTTGATTTTATGTTTTCACAGATTGATACGAAAGATATTCTCTTTATATGCGGTGGTGCCTTTATTGATTTGGAAAAAACGATCTCAGAAAGGTCCGTATAACTTTAATATTCTAAACTATCTTTTTGCGGTGTTACCTTTTAATTGTTAACCTATACTCTTTTCAGGCGTCATGATTCTTCTATTGGTTTTGGCGCACCTGTACGGGCAAACATAAGGACAAGCCATGTTACAAGTGCTGCTGTGGCATCATCGTTACTAGAAACTGTGAGCCTCATAACAGCTTAACATCCTTTCTTGCTTGTGTGTAGAGAGCAGCCCTTTAATGTACGCCATATATGCTGGAGACTAACTGCATGATATAATAACCTTGGTGTATGGCTGCATCAGAGCCTGACAGGCAGAAATTACTATTTGTTATATGACGATTACCCTCATGAAAGCATAGTTGTCACTCTCTTTGAATTATCATGTTTTGCAGGTTGAAAGTAGCGATCTAATTGCGTATGGGTTAATACCTGAGTTTGTTGGACGATTTCCCATCCTTGTTAATTTGGCAGCACTTACTGAAGATCAACTTGTTCAGGTATCAATTTTATTTGCAAAATCATTGTGTTTTTTATTTGTTGTATTCAAGAATCAAGTTTTCCTGTAATGCTATTTCCTTCTCGACTTGAAGGTTATGGTGATTACAATGTTACTTTCACTAGCCATTGAGAGATGATAACAAGAACAGATAGATTTATTTGCTGACTGCTGTCAGAATCGTTCTGAACAGGATTTTCTGTTGATTGCTCTTTGATTATTCTGTTAAGTTTTTGAATCTTGTTTCTTTTTGTTTAATCGTTAAATTTTTTATATTTATCTTTTCTCACAAAGATTTGTCAGACAAATGTGAGAATATTATATTATTAAATTTTAACTTTCAGTATAATGGCTCTTGCAGCATGAGTTTTTAATTTTTATTTATGT